>UXSR01005503.1:0-28192 GCA_900604375.1 Mesocestoides corti
GCGTGCTGGAAAATGCAAAGTGATTTGCAAGTGTTGGCGTAGGCGGGGGATGCGAAAGAGGTACATCACACAACGCTGTTACAATGTGAGAGGGCTTATTGCTTGAAGCAGAACTGTCTCAAGGCCCTCTGGACTTCGTTTGCAAAAATGGCAATGCAAGCAGTGTGAAATGTAAAACCAAGGAAGTTAGTACTTTAAATGCACCACATGCTGGACACGCGGGGGAGGATTAGAACGTCACAATATTTTGGCAGTGAGTGTTTCGGGATGGAAGTGAGACGGTTATGACAAGTGTTTACAGGCCAACTGCATACTACCACATTCAAAAAGAACATTTCTTCATCGCCCCAAATGAAGTTATTTAGTGCTATTAAACCTTATTTTTTTCAGAATACTGACCCTCTTTACATACACCCCTCGAACACCGCTGCCTGAAGTTTTTCAGCCACGAACTTTTGTGCGATCAATGTTAAAAATGAACTGGAGAACGGTAGATGACAGTGGACAGAAACATATTAGTTTGTAAAGACAATTTGGCATTCCAGATATATTTTCCACATTGTATATTAGCACATGTTCTCTGAAGTAACACTCGATACTGGTACCATGCAATCTACCGTATTATGTAGAGATTACGAAATTGTTTTTCAGGGCATCCGTTTTGAACACCAATGCCTTGTTGATTTTGTTTTTCTGTGGGGGTTGCATATCAGAAAAATAAACAGTATTTTACCTAAGTTACACTTGAGCTATTTGTATTAGTTGGCTTGCGTTGTGGCTCGATGCAGAAGGGTAAGAGGCCAAGCTGAATATGACACCAGTTTACACGTGTGTCAGGTACCTGCGGCTACAAGGCCGATAGATTTACAAAGCCACGAAAATGTAAAAGATCTGTGTGGTGGGTTAACGTGGCTAACCAAAAAGCGATGGATGGATATTTGTGCAACAGCATGTGTATACAGCTCATAGCTGACTATGTGCAAGGATCTCATTCAAGCATTTATTCCCTGATACACTACTCTAGGTTTATACGATGCATTATGCAACCAACGGTTCGGGCTTGGCATCAGGTGTTTATATTGTTATTTTGATGATCGTGTTGTGGCGTTAGCTGAGGATATGAATGGGGCTTTCACATGCCACCAGTAATAAATTAGCCACTGTGGCTCCGATGATTGGTGGAAGCGTAACCTTTTCAAGTTTGCATAAATGCCTAGTTTAAAAATGACGCCGCAACCACAACAAAATGACAAATAATGGATTGTTAAAAGAATACTCATTTTGCAAATGCTAATCAAATTTGTTTTATTAAGTAGGTTTATTGAGGCCTTGAAGGGTTTTATGGCATAGAACAGAAGTGGATTCAAAGTCAGCTTAAAAAACTAGTGACATAAAGTTTAAAAAAATTAAGTTGACCAATTTAATTGAGGCGTGACAAGAATAATTGTTGTGCATAAACGGAAGTGATTTCAGTGGAAATTTACTTTAATCTTTACTTTATAATGGCTGTGGAGGAAGAGTTGTCCCATGTAATCAAAGCTGAAGTTAGTGTGCTCTTTGATAGAAGCAAATTAGACCTATGAAGACACGAGTGGAAAGATTTCAAACTGCCACGCCAACATAGGACCGAGCTAATAACTTTCCGTTGCTTTCCGAAGTATATTTCATGTGAGAGAATTTGCCATTTTCTTTGCGCTCCTTTGCTTTCGCATTAAGTTGATTTTTTTTTAATCTCAACAGCCGATTTTGAAATTATGATTGCGTTATTCTATAGGTACTTGCTCTCTCTGCCGTTATTTTAAATGCAGTCGTTAGTGTACGAGCACTGTAAATCAGCAAAAATCAGTAAATCACATGTCATAGAAACTGCCAACACTGCTTGTTAAAGTTGTAAAAGCAGCCAACGGAGTAATAGATTGTGTATGATGGTGATAGTAGGTAATGTGGCATTCATGGTTAAAATGTCACATGTAAATACCGTTGATGTTGTCACCAGTATTTCTCTATGTGCATTAACATAGACCTTATTAGAGTAAGCTAACATCTAAATATTTGCAGGCTTGTAATAGTAATTGAGACACCACGTAATTTTGATATCAGTGTGCAAATGCTTTTGTTAGAATGCAAGGCCAGCCTACTGGAAATTAAAATAAAAGAGGTGGCTGATTGTAAGGTCACATTTATTAAACAAAACCCAACTAAAGTGCAACCGAACTTGCAGTACTTGAGCAAAATATTCTCGAATTAATGCCGATTTTATGCCAACGGTAACCAATGTGCAAATGCTACCACGCCAATCCATTTCCACTTTAATATTCTTCGTAATTTCCCTGGGCATAGCTAAACCCACGTTAGTTTCTGCATTTTTATGTTAATCTCGTTATAGAACGTGTAGCCAAACAGTACGAATTTAAGTACATGTTAGTCATCGAGTTGAACCTGTCCATCTTTCACACAGTTTCCCGATGTATGAAAAATGAAATTTTTTTTACAGATTTTGAGTTAAACGCTTGTGACCATACCGATCCAAAGCCCGAATATTTAGAATACAGTGGTTCTGAGTTACATAATGTGGAAATTTTCAATTTGATTCTTAATTGCATTTTGACTCCCGTGTCAGATAAAAACACTTCAAATGAGTTCTTCATGAACTTACTACTCAAATTATTATCAGTAGAGAGTTACATCGATAACGGTCTCTTCATACCTGTGTCCAATATTCAACTTCATTTCGGCAGCATGCGAATGAACTTTCAACTGCAAGTCATTTAGCAAATGCTTTCCCTTAAAGCGGCAAATTGTTACTCCAGTTATGGGTGTTCATTTTATTAATATGGCGGTTAGGTAGCGATGGATGTACCAAGAAAATCGATTAAACGATGGCCCATGTCAGCCGTTCTGAAAAATATTTACTTTTTTGACCTGTAAATGGAGGCCTGGTTGAAAAAATATTATCACACCTGCATTGCACAGGATGGTTTCGTCGAAACCAAATCCCGCGAAATAAACAGTTTGTGTTTCGTTTGTAGATACATTTATGCAATTGACGCAAGTTACTAGGCTATCGAACAATCTTTCAATTCACGTGTTCTACTAAGTTATTTTAACACCTCTCAATTTTTGCCTTTAACGAAAGCTCACTACTTACTGTTGTGTTTTCTGTGGAGCAGCATTCGCCACATTTGATTACCGGACACAGACGTCAAATACACAGTGGGTGTCATTTCTACAATCGAAACACTGCTGGAAATGCTATCTCTAACTCGATAATTTCTTTTAATACTGAAAAATCAAAGAGGGCAACGAGAATAGGGTTTTCAACTGTGTTTATCCCCTACGTTATACTCGTAAATCTTGTCCGGTTAAATTTGAATCAAACGTACGACGTGGGACATATGGACGAACGCTATTTTGAAAATGTGTTCCAAAGTGCACGTGGTCCGTAAAACCATCACAAACGCGGTCTTGGTACACTTAAAATATACCCTCTTGACATATTCCTTTAGAAACACTAAAATTAAAGTTTTCGGTCATCTGCGATTTGCATTATTTGAAATGTGCCAATGCCTAATGATCCTGCACAATCTTATGGTACATTCAGTGTTTATAAATGGTGTCCATGACATTCAGTAAATTTAGATCTACCTCCAGGAATTCCTGCTGCTTACCTAAATTATTGGCATCTTGTTTCACAAAGGCAAGTCTCTACTAGCCCACGTAAATCATCGCATTGTTGGTAATACGAGCTACAAGATGAGTTATCGATTCCTTTTCTATCAAGTAACGTGTTTAGCTTGCCAAACTGTCAGTATGTAACCATAATGCAATCGAGACCTTTTTGATAATGGCAACGTTACAGTGGATGTAACAGTTACAGTTTATGTAGCACTAACGCATTGTGAAACAGTTGATCTTACCTACGACGTTATGTAGTTGATTACCAGTTTTCTATCAGTGTAAGCAATGTAGTTAATTAAATGACAGAAAATTGCTTGTAGGCGGGAGATCTGAGCATTTTATAGTCAGCGGAAGTTGAGTATCATAAGTGGAATAATTAGATGACCTATTATACTGATCACAACCATGAATTTGTAAGGTTAGTGTTGTTCAATGTAGACCTTTAATTAGAAGTGTTAATGGTGTAAGTACCATTGAAGTATTCCATGATTTTGCTGAAATAGGAAGCACGGTTTCAGAACACTGATCTATTTCGAAAAGCAGTGGATATAATGGCAGGTGATAAATAGCACAGTAGGTAGTGCATTTTATGCAAATTTCTGCTGGAAAAAATTGACTCTAAATTCAGTTCACGTTATGCCAAAGTCGTGTCCTATGAAACATTTGATAAATAATGCACAATTTTGAAAAATAGTGATGTCAATTTGCCGGATGCTCTATTTTTGCACATGCACAAATTTAGTGCTGTGGGCCCCAGCATGTGGTCTTGAACCATGCTGGGGCCACGGAATCAACCCTGGCCCGTTTACGCTTGCCGGATACCCACGATGAAAAAAAAGATCAGAGGGGACGTGGACACAAGCGTTTACTCTAGAGCTCGACCGAAACTGGTGTCGTTGTGTCGTGTGTGGTGTTTGCGCGTGTGTATTTATAGCTCGGATGTGTGAGTCATACATGCGCTAACATCGAGACCTATATTTGGGGACACTCCAAGATAAATATTCGTGCTAATGAAGGGGCAGTTGAGGATTCGAGCAGCTGGCGACATGCCGCGACAAGGGGAAACCTGTGTAGGAGGTGGAGCAACCGGATTAGAGGGTTGAATAAACCGGATCCACGACATTAGCATCATTGCATTTATCAATGTTGAGCTTGCAAACTGCAGTAATTCAGATGCGATTTACTGTGACTTGATGTATACTGATTTAGCAATCTAGCAAAAAATAACACTGGAACTAGTTAATGTTAAAATGAAATAACAGTGAATAAGCAACTAACGATGTTTTGTGTCTCAGAACATCCAGTGCATATATTCTATCAGTTCACTATACAACCACATGGTTAAATCAATTTTATTCATATTATGTTTTGCGGTTGAAACTTACCACATCAAAGTCAAGAAGCAGAAGAACTTTTGAAACACACCCATGAACGCATCACAGTAGGAGACATTACTTAGCATCTAGCAAATATCACGAGTCCTATGCATTAATTCTATGTGACGAAATAGTTTAAGTCTGCGACACGTGACTGCAGATTGCAATATAATGCAATAAAGAACTCATTATAATTAGGGTATAGAGGTTTAATTTGCCCTATAGCAATTGTCACCTGTCTTCGAAGCCTGTTAGTGATCATTCAGAATTGACTAGAAAAAAAATTCGAGAAACCTTAAATTTCAAAATTATGCCTTCTGCGAAGAAAACCTGCACCTTGCAGCCATCTGTGTGAACTCGGGTTTGGAGGAAATGCTCAATTTCGACATACCTTATTGGTCACCCACATGGCCACTTAGTGCAATAAGCTTTTGCACATTAGGTGGGTCCATCAAAGAAAAAGATACACATACAAAGCACGTGATTTAAATAGCATGCCAAACAGGTATACTTTAAGTTGCCGTGTCAATACGACTTTAATCCTAATTTGAATGGTCGCGTCTCTCAAGTCCACACTGAATATGCTGGCACATGCGTGGTCATTGACGCATCCCTACATTCAAATGAATAAATCCGTCGTGTTCACCACATCGCTACGTCCATTTTAACAACCGATTCTTCATTCTAATCAATTCCTTAAATATTTGCATCACATAAAAATGTTGTCACACACAGTCAAGAAGTGGTTATAAAGAGAAACAAATAGTGAAAAAAGGAGCAAAACTGAGTTATAGTATTCCAAATAATTTTTCTGCGATTTCCATAAAAATTGCACATGTCTTAGGCATATATAACTCTTATTTAAATGGCTATTGCTACAGCAGAACATTTAATGCTAACAAATGTTTTTTTTAAACTTGCTCACAATTTCACCTACGGCCCATTAGACAACCTGCTTTGCCTAATTGGTTTCAGAAGATCAGTGAGTGACACTAAATACTTCATTTTACACAAATACATTTCACGGAGCTGTCATGGTTCAGAGATCAATGTTAATTGATCAAAAATAAACTAATGCCATTGGAGCTAAAACGACGTCCAATTTGTTCAACCTAATAAATAACAGTTCATTATACGTGCCAGCATATTTTCTTGCTCCATCCATTAATTCGGTATACTTTGAAGCAAGAATGAGTGAAATAGGTGTAGGGTGTAAGCGGCTCAACGGCTTTTGGATACTCCATTGATTAACTTAACTTGAAGCGGGCACAAATTCCGTAATCAGCATTAATTTCTATTGGAAATCAATAACTGACTTGTTCAGTTGTGTTGTAAATTCTCAAAATCAGCTGGAGGTCAAAGTAAACTTGGTGGTTATACCAGAGATAAGCTTGAAGTAAGAGGAATTAGCAACCATACAGTTCTTAACAAAGTCCAAGTTTCAAGATAAAAGTCAAACACATGTGTTATGATATGGACGTCGCTGTTGAGATGTGCCATACCATGAGATTATGTGAAAACTTCAAATATGCGCTTAGGAGAATTGTTCTGCCAGCAATGTATTGACGTTTTAAGGTCAACCTATAAAGGTTTCATCACGTCGGGGGCACCAAATATGTTGGCCTGCTAAGCACTACTTTAAGACCTTTTACATAACAATCCTTTTAAAAGCCTGAAAGCAGAGTGGCGTAACCTCGACAGGTAACACCACCGTTTATTGGCATCTTTTATCTTGTAGTGTGTGAATTAGTGTGGGGCTAACAAACGACTGATAGCCATAAATCCAGGTCCGCCAAAAGGCCTCCATCGAGAGCCATTACTGATATTCAGCTATACATCTTGGAAGAAAAAAAGATGCTCTTTAACACCAGTTTGGTTAGCCTTTACCCTCTCCTTAATAGACAAAGTAAATTTGGTTGCAACATTACGATTAGTTCTACACCCGCTTCTGCCAAAACCCCCACGAATCTTGCCATCTAGGAGTGTGACGTTTTGTACTATTCTCCCATTAGTCTCGGTAAGCGCATTGTTGAATGCCTGCTTTAAGCTTCGATAGTCATCACAACGTCATTTGCTTACAAATCTATTTTGGTTTCTTAGAAGTTGCTGAATAGTAAAACGAGGTTATTTTTACATAAACCTTAAAATCATTTTGCCAGCTGGAATTGAACTCCAAATTTCTGTGTGTTGAGGAGGTTGTGGTGTAGTTGACCTGAAAATTGTCGAAATGTGCAACAATTTGTTTAGCGACGATGCCTTATTGATGCCCAGTGGATCATAGTGTTTTGCTTATTCTGTGTACTTGTGTCAGAATAAACATATTATTTTGTTACATATATTTAAATAAATGTGTATTCATTACGTCACGAAAACTAAGCTGCTGAATGTGACCTAGCAACGATCAGGAAGCACATTAAAATTTCTATTTCTAATGTAGCTTGTAGCACAGCATCAAGTTTGAATTAATTACTCCTATTAGAACCTTCAAGTAAAGCGACTGAAGCCATGGATTTTTGCATAGTAATCGAAGGGCGCTATAAGCATTTATACAGTCTTCAGTTAGTAGCAATTTTTGGTTTTCATCCTCCATCAAGAATGCACATTTTTAAAATGCTGAAATCTTGGGCAATTGATTTTATGCACATCTGCTGATGTATGCTCAATATGTACATTTGTACACGCATAGATATCAACAACGTAACATTATTAATGAGGTCTTTGTGTATTCAAAAATAATATTTATTGAAAAATAATTCGTTCAAAATTCTAAAGTCGAATAACCACTTTGTAAAAAAAATTATTAAATCGTTTGATAAATACGTGGTAAACCTGTAAAGTAATCTATTATAACCATTCACTACCCAACTACAAAAATGGTAAGCATATCTAAAATCACTTTCCCATGCAAATCATAATACTTTTAATTTCCGAATGTGCTTTGTATATGGATTTCTTTGCCAGAGGTCCTAAACTAATTCAAAGTAATTAGTTAGATATGACTTCGGGCAATTACGTGAATTTATTCTTACACTAGTCTGTCTATGCTAGCTTCAATTACGCTTCTCACTATGATATACATAAAACGTGGTGTACGCCATTTCAACTTAGCCATTATACCTGTCATTAATAGAATTGTACACCTTTTTTCCAAGACACTAAATTCCAGTTCATTCTTTGTTTCTGTCTAGTTTCTACTGCATCGAAAGACACAAACTTTGAGATCCTGACTAGTAAATATTTATCCGCATAAGCTTGTGAAATGAATTCCCAGGTAAATTACATTTTGGCATTTACTGTGCTTTCACACAATCTTTTCAATTTTAATCTGTTAAGTTTAGAAAGCGAATATGAATTCTAACAGAAAAAACCGTTATCTATGCTTTAAGCACAAAATTTAAATGCAGCACCCGAATGATCTACCTCATCATTTCCTGACGCTTTAACATAGCTATTGTGTGCAAACGTTATCCAACGTCGTCGGCCTACGCCATGTGTTGCAAACTGCAATGCATTTATCCGGTATGGTGTAGCAACACGTGATTGCAACGTCACATCTTTAACTACATTGACCTGTTCACCTATTGACCTCAGACTACTAACAAAATCAGTGACAACTAGTTATTAAAAATTTGAATAAGATGGCTCTATAGAGTCAGCAGCATGCATTTTTGTTATGCAACTAAGGAAAATTTCATTACCTAGTCTATCTGAATGATAAATACCATCAAAACAAATACAACCTATTGTAAGTAGGCAGGCATCAGCGTAATATATCACACATGAGCCGCAATGTTCGTTTCACACAGCTATTAGCATATTGGTGAATTTAATGCCAAGAATTGAGGAATTTAAGTGCATACTTTGTACTGGCATGAAGATGAACCCATCAAGAGGTGGCATATTTTTTTCGAAATGAAATATAATCAAAACTACGGCTTAAGATTGCCTTTTGTTCTCAGAAACGCATACCTTCTAAAATGCACATGCAAATCTTTAGTAATTTAAAATGCAAAAAAATCAACTTATGACGACGAGATATTACAGAATACCTAGCGGAGAAAAAATTGCATTTGCATTTTTTATTTCATAGAATTACGACACGTGACTTATGCGTAAATTGCAGTAGCACACGCGAAAGCGTGTTCTTGTGTAACATGGATTTGCGCAATCTCTACCCACGGAAACCGATGCATTCATCCAGCTTTTTGGATTGAAACGGCATCGCAATTTCTAATCTTTAAATACATAGCGCAGTTTCTTTTACGACTTTAGATTACGAAAGGAATATGTTATCACTTTTTCAAAAATTAAATATCAATGCAGCATCGAAATGAACTACTTTATTCGTTCTTGACGCATTAACCCACCTATAATGTGGTAGCATTATTCAACATCGGCTGCCTACGCCATGGCGAGCAGTTTGCAATGCATTTATCCAGTGTGGTGCAGCAAAATGTGATCTAAATCTCACATCTTCGGCAACATTGCGTAGTGCATTTGTTGAACTCAGACTGCTAACAATATCGGTGGCGTCAACGCTGTATCCAACAAGGTTTGGTATATTTTCGTGTTCAAAGTGATATAATAAGGACTCGGTTTTAAAATTGCATTTTTTTGTGTAGACACCTATTCTTTCCTAAATTAACGCGTAAATCTGTGGTAATTTAAATAATTAACAGCACATACGAATCAACCCATAAAGATAAAATCACAGATCACTAAAAAGCTCACAAATGTAATGTGGGAAAAATTTGCATTTGCATTTTTTTAACTCCTAGACTAACAACATGTGACTTATGAATGAATTTCGAAAACACACGCGAAAGCGTGCTCTTGTGTCACATGGATGTGCTCAATCTCTACCCGCGGAAACAGATGCATTCATCCAGCTTTGTGGAGTGAAACGGCATCGCAATTTCGCATCTTCAAATACGTGTCGAGTTACTTGATGACCTCACACTACCAGCACAATCCATGGTAATCAAATGTCATCTACGAGCATTTTCGTCATGCAACTAAAACAAATTAATTATGCTGTCTATGTGAGTGATACATATTTGGTGGTTGCTTTGAGTAACTAGATATTAAGGATCCTTTATCCCCGAGGTTAGCCTGTCTTCTCTGGACTAAATGTTCTTGCCATCACTTCTATTTGCAATATATTTGTTTTCGTTAATTTGCAATGGTATTTCTAATGCAATTTGTAAGTAAATCGGAATTCATTTTCTGTGCAGAGATATTCTGGGAATCGAACTTAATGATAGAAAAAAAAGTGTACGAAAACTAGTGCTTGTTGCATTTTACAGATTAAAGGAAACAATAATTGAGTTATTTCAATTGAGGGTAAATTCATTTAGCTAAATAGAATTTGCGCAGTTTTATGACAGATAAGCCGTCATTAACGGTTTTCATTCAGAAGGGAATTTGGAAGCAATTTTGTTACTGGAACATCGCGAGCACCGGTGTTAGGCTTACAACACAGTTATGCGTTTCCGCTGGATCAGTGTCCAAAAGACAACGAGACACATTTTATGTGCAAAAAAATCCTGTGGCACGTGCTGTTTTACTATTGCTAGGTGGAATTTGAATGATTCAGTAATAAAATTTACAACATGCCACTCATGAATAGGTAGATATAGTTAGCAAGATCGCGTTCTTTAGTGTCACGTGCATGTGCGTCGTGTCTACCTATATATTCTACTATCGCTCTTATCTCTGCATGTGTGTTTCTGACGCGCTAGATAATAGGACTTTCAATTTTACAGCATCCAAGGTAATGCCTCTTGATTTTACCTTATTAATGTTACAGAGATACCATCCAAGCTAAGGCCTTCGATTTTGTCACGTATATTAAGGCTTCAGAACAATTATGCTGAAATTAATATATTTTGTGAGCTTGCTGTTGTGGGCAGAGGCCTATAGCCCTACTGATCCAGAACGCAATCAAATTTTGGAGCTGCTCACGAATGTCCGGGAAGAGGTTAATCCGCCTGCAAGCAACATGATGCTGATGGTTCGTGCTTGATTTTTAGTTTTTGCAAATTTACCTTCATTAGAATATAGTGTTAACAAAGGTTTGCCAGTCATATAATACAATTACAAAATGGGATCCTAGAATATGACAATGCCTCAATCAGTAGAAACCCAAGGCATATTCAGTTAAGTGGGCGATTAATACAAATGTGTCGAATTTCAATATTGTCTTCGTTGTGTTTATTTTTTTCAATATTTAAAAAATTGCGACTTTATTTTAATTCTAGAGACAGCGTAAATCGATATTAGATGCAGAGGTCTTTGATTATTAAACGCAGTAAAATAGCCAAAGGCTGTATCTATGCATCATGTGTAATTGTGTCAATCTTCTATGCATTATTTCGTACACAGGAATACTCCGACGAATTGGAAGAATTGGCTAAAAATTGGCTGAAAAATTGCACATACATTCTGCCACATGGGGCGCTTTATCCTGAATATAAAGACGTGGTGGATGTATTACAATATGGAGTCAAGCGTGAAGATGCATCATTTAACCTATCAGCATTGTTTGGTTCCGAAAAAAATGCCTACAACTATGAAAATAACACCTGCACATCGTCGTGTGCCAATTATAGACGGGTACGCATTGCAGGATGTCGGTTACTGATAGATATTTATAATCAAAAAGTACTGATTTTCGTTGAAATAAAAGAGAATATGTTTCAAATGTATAATTGGTCTAATTTGTCAAAAAGGATATTCATGCTGTTCCTAAATGCATTAGCAGGAAGCATTTTAATGCATACTGTTAATGTTACTAAAATTGTTTGTGGCATGTAAAATTTAATTCCTTTTTAGATGGTCTGGTCGACTGCGAGTCACGTTGGCTGCTATCAGCAGTATTGTGCACAAAGTGATTTGTCATCAAAATCTGTATATATCATGGCGTGCCTTTACAAACCCGTGTAAGTGTACTCATTTTGGTGATGCCCTAATGTTAAACACACATTCTAATGATGCCTTCACTGCGCATGCAAATATTCCTCAGTTGACAGTGCAATTACGAATACTTTTAGTATTAGTTTTTTGCAACTATTAAATACATACATATATTTGACCATACTAAATGCAAGATTGGTGGATTCAGTGTCCTAAATGAGAACGAGAGGCCCTACAAAAACGGAACCGCTTGCAGTGAGTGTCCTTATGGACCAGACTGTAGACGCAATCAGTGCACTCAGAAACAAATGCCTACATCCCCATCGACTTCGAAAGGACCAGAACAGACAACAACCTCCGTTTCCACACGGCTCTCCCTAGTCCAAGCTTTGATGTTCGGAGTCTTTTTAATGGAACTTTACATAAATCTTAATTGACAAATCGCTTTTTGCCGATTTGTATTTTCTCGCATTTTAGTTAAATTGCAATGCATGTAAACAAAGAAAAAAAGTTTTTATTTAAATACTAAATTTCATAATAGCTCATTTTAGTAATTTCTTTTTTACCAGTGGCATTGAATCATTGTTGAAGATATGGTGATTTTTAATCAAGGCTAGTCAACGCGCCTTTTATTGTCTTGCACTCTTCAAGACAATAAAACACTATTGTTCGACATTCCTAATATAAGATGCCAGTGCATTAGCCATTGTTTGCCTTCACTGGACAGACAACATTTCCGCTAAGTTTCTTTAATTTTCATACGAAACTTTGAACATCATGAATTCTCCTCTTAAAATTGACACAGAGATTATTCATACCGTCGGTATCATAATCTTGTTTAATAAACTACTTGCTTGCCAAATAAATGAATGGTATGTAGGATTAGTTTTTAAACTACGCATTACTACTTTTGTTGCCATCTCATCATTTTCTGTTAACGTGAACAAAGCCGCAGGTCATGGACGCAATCAGCAAGTGATCTAACGTCCTAAAATAAGTGGCAGAAGTGCAATCTTGCTTTGTTAACATCAGAGGAGACGCTTACCTCCATATCTCATTTTCATTGCATCATCCTTTTCAACTGCCAAACTCTAAAAAAGGAAGGCAAAGTCTAACATGGGACAGGTGCTGGTTCAGCCTTAAGCTCAATACTAGAGTTAAATACCCCTTTAATGGAAAAAAATTTCACTGCCACTAGCGTTTTGAAAGTTCGGTGCAGTATGCAAATGACCTTGAGCCAGGTCAGCCTATCCCATTCGTTCCAGAAGCATTAACGTACCTTTTTTTGTGCTGGCATTATCCAACATTGTCTGTCTAAGCTATATTGTTCAACTTGAATTGCATTAATCTGGAATGGAGTATCAAAACGTGATCCCTTTTATGACCTCTGACTGCCAACAAAATGCATGGTAATCATTTGTCACTAACATGCATTTTTTTCATGCAAGTAACGAAAATTTAATTACATCGTCTATGTGAATGTGAAATATTTGGTTAATCTTTTAATTAAGGTGGTATTCAGAATCAATAATCTTTGAAGACATTTCTAGATTAAATGGTCTTATAACATGACATCCAAACAAATCTAAGCGTTAGATTTGCATCGCTTTAATTTATGGAAATCGTACAAATAATTTGAAGTGCTACTTTCAATGAATTTAGTTAGTCAAATCGGTTTTTTTCCTGCACCGATTTCTTGCATCAGCCCTATTACTAGCACGAGATTCTGACTATCAAATTTAAAGGCATTCTTACTTATAAGTGAATAAAGCTTCTTTCAAAATGTGGATTTGGCATTACTTCCCGAAATTAAATCTAAACCTTTCACCATTCTGGATTCCTTTTTAATTGAATGCTGTAGAACCCCTGAGTAAAATGCCGTTGCTCAAGCTTCATAGTGGTCATCTAACATAATTTGGAGAAGCAGAAAATGGCATTTTGTGGACTAGTGTATGAAATTTAAAAACATAACTAAAAGGGCCCAATCAAAGTAATGAGACATCAGCTGAATATGTCAAACATAATCCACAATGTCATTTCCACACAATATTAGTATATTGGTAAATTTAAAGTTTACTAAAAAAACAATTGTAACCCAATTTAAGTTGATTATTATTTGTTGAACATTGGTTTTTACGCACGTGTCAGCCTCCTTCAGCTTAAACAACAAGCCACAAATTAAACGATTACACAATTTTAGCAGTTTTAGGAAATATAGATGGTGCTCTTTGTTTTCAAATGCTTTATCCTTTATGCGTTTCCGCAACAATCCTGAATATGTCCGCTATGAAATAACACAACAGTTAATTACGGTGTAAGCACACGATATCGACTCTAGAATTTTAGATGGATTTGGCCGTGTAAATAATAAATGTTGTTTAAATCTGCTGAATGACAAATTAAAATCATCCACAACCTACTAAATCAACTGGTATTTAACAATTTATTGAATGGTCAGTATTTGCAGCCACGCGCTTAAGCTTCATGTCACAATTTTTCGCTACAAAAGGCGTTACATCTTAATGCACCTAAAACTGCTTCCTTATCCGAAATGCGTCTAACCATGTAAGATTTCAATTTACAACATTTGTCGACTGATTCTCAAACATGTCTTCCTTGCTCAGTTTACATCTTTAAAGTAGATTTCAATTACTGGGATTGAAAACCACTGCGACGGAAAAACAAATGACTGCCTCTGGAATTTTGGAAGTGTAGTGCTGTCTCTACCTTTAGGTGATTTCTTTACCCATGCAAGCTGAATCAATTACATTATGGGATTTTTTAAATAACTGCTTTCATGTTAGTGTCTTTACGCACGAAAGAAGCATGTCAAGAATTCATACCTTTCGACCCTGGAATTTTGATATCAGCGGGCAAAGACAAATGATACCGATCGTCAAAATGATTCACGAGGAATTTGAGGTCATAACTAGCCCCATTTCCTCATGAACACATAACGATGACGTTAGTCTGTAACTAATATGCAACTTACTTGTTTGAGCAGCATGAACCGCAATTGCTTAAAGCTACCTATTCCGTAACAAACCTACCCTATTGCATGATTTTCTTGCAGCTGAGGATAATAAAGGCTTACAATTTAAAGTCGACCGTAGATTCGAATTATTCACGTTTACTTCCAGCGCCCTTTTCGCCCATCAACACTGTTTTTTTTTTACTTCTCGAACGGTTTTAGTACCACCTGATTGGTCCACTTTAATATAGGTTAATTCACATAGTAACTTCAAAGAGTGTCTTGTCTGGCTGCACTTCTGCAGCCTATCGTGGAAAATGTGAAGAAAAAGAATTTAGTTGTAGTGTGGTTTATTATTAAAATTCCATTTGTGTGTTAGGACATGTGCATAATGCTTTACTGAACAATTGTAATTAAACAAAGTTGCCCTGTATTTATTTGTCGCATTTGCACAGCTACTCATTTTTAATGTATAAAGTTGAACTTCGGTTTGATGATCTGTCCACCAATAATTCTATTTAGCCGTCACAATTAGATCTGATATGGCAGCACATTTAGAACATTGCTGCCTGATTACTTTGCGCTTGCTGTTTTCGTGTAATGTATAAATTTGGATTAATATTACGATGTTAGCTTAAAGTCACAAGGGAATTATATGTGATTTTACCGCACAAAATATCTGATGAAGTTTTGTTAAGTGGGGTCGAAAATTTGCAATAAAAATTTCTAGACAAACTGTGTTAGTCTACAGATAGAGGCTGCTGCTATATGACTTTCTCGAATGTTTTATAAGCTGAGTAAAAGTGTTTTTTTAAGTAGGATAAATGCTTTGCGGAAGGCTAAAAACGATACTGACACAAATATTCCATCGTGAAAAAAATGATTGATGTAGGTGGAACTAGCGTAAGTGCCTTTAGAAAAAGTTTTAAAGTCGAGCTTGTTGTCGAGTCAGTGCCAAATCAATTCTATGTATCTTACAGAATGTCGAACGTTTTAAAATTTCAAACGCTTTTATTAATATATAATTGCAATAAATTCTGAAGGCTCACACTGCTGTTTAAATCACGTAGATTAAGCAGGAATACGATAAACTCTATGTCGTTTCTGACTAAATTTTAACAATTTTTATTTCCATCAGTTAGTGCAAGAAATTCGGCCTTTTGGCTTAGTTAACATAACACTATTTGTTAGATTTAGATTATGTTCAAGCACGTCTCCATGGCATACCTAACACCGTCTTTTTGCCTAAAATAGACCGTAGGTAATTGTGAGTTACTATGGGGACATCGTGCACCAAGTCAAGCATTATGGTTGGTTTGGAAAAAAAAAATCCAGACAGCAAACTTTGGCAGGGTACAAAGTTTGTTAGATTTTTTTTAAATTTCAGTCTTATTTTGAAAATGCAATGCTGACTAAACATTTTTACAGCTTAAAATTGGCCATTTTCACTGCATCTTGCGTCAAAACAAGGAATGGCTTTGCGTGTTACTTTTGTCGTAATGTCGGAATTCCTCATCTCTTTCAAACAGTAGTTAATTGCTTCATCATTTTGTCGTCTTATAAGAAATGAATCCATCATTATCAAAGATATTGCTTGCGAATTTAGTTCCAAAACGTGAAACATATTTCCTAAGCCTTTGTTATAGACTTTCAGCATTCAATGTGTTAATTTCAAATTATTTAAAAAAGCATTTCTGCTCATGTTTGTCAAAGTAACACAGAGATACGCCATTACGTGCGGACCATGTAAGAAGCAATACTTGTGTAATGAACACCATTTATTTTTTCTGCTGCACGTAGAATAAGTAATTGGCAAAAAAAGTACATTCTGCGTCTTTTGTCGTGTTAATCGTCTTAAGTTGCCTTAGACTGAGCTAAATTGGAATAGGCTTTGTTGTAAAAAACCAAGCGTTGTCTGGGTGGTACTGTATCCAGGCAGGTTTGATGGCAACTGGAGTAACTAAAACTATTATTTTAATTGGCTAACGTTAAGAACATTTAACCTCTGATATATTTTAGCAGCATTAGGATGCGATTTCAATTTTATGTAACAAATCACGTTTGACATTAGAATATAATATGCAAATGCCTTTAATAACGTTAAATCTCTCTGCTTAGACATACATTGAGGCAATGTTTCAGACTTGCAAATGAATCCCCACCTGTTCTCAAATGAAATGCTTCTTATTATTGAGCAGCTTTAAGCACAGATAGTTGCGGAGGTATTTCCTCTTGATATAGTTGTCATCAACAATTTGCTGAGGAAACACAAGGGATTAGTTCAGTTTTAAAGAGGCGATATTTGCAGGGTAGCATTAAAATATAATTTAAATTTTTTTTTAGACAAACAACTAACCATAAACCTAAATAAACGGAAATGGCTGATAACATTCACGACTGTCCCTCGTAAGGAGCGGAAAACCTATTCATCGCAATTAGTGTTACTTAGACAGCGATAACAACTACAGCGCACCGTCTACCGATTGAGCCAGCCAAAATGACCCAGAAACGATCGGACCTACAGCTGAGATCCGTTGATATCAAACGGCGATTTTGGTAAGGAACACTTACTTGGTCGAATAATAGGGCTTCATTCCGTTTGTCTTAAGATATTAACTGCCGGAATATGACAGTTTGTTTGTAATTTTTAGCATCGCTTACATCAGTATAACATTATAGACGCATTGTTTGCTGATTTTAAACAAGGTTAGTTTGTATAGACAATAGAAAATAATGATCAAACGTTAAAACAAAAACAAATAGAATGCTATCCGCATCTTAATTAGGATACACTTGCCAAACATTCGCTGTATTTATTCAAAAAAATCTCATGCCAATCTTCCAGTCTAATCTTGAACAATGCATTAATGTTAGTTAAATGGATATTGCACTTGTGACCGGCAGATAAAACGTGCGTCTGGGTGTGCGTTAAGAAAACAAAATGACTGCAATTTGCACCAGGCTACTGATCTGTTAATGGTTTTTGCGAATTAAATGAATAAATATGCATAAGGTATGCGATGTTAAAGCTTGTAATTTAAGGTTTCAATGTATCTGTCACAGCAAACGCATAAGAAACTAGTGCAGCGTAGAGTTACATGGGAATGAGGCTTGAATCCATTGAAGCCTGATCCTTTATAGGTGAATTTCGAACGTCTATATGCTTACAAGATACCAACAGTTGCTACCTAAGTTATGGTAAATTGATTATTTATTCAGCCACCCCGCGTGAGTGTGCGTGCATGAGGGCCCAAGCGGACCGGTGACTCACCCCTTTTGTTATTGGCCTTTGTCAGTATTCGTCTGTAACGCACGCGTACTCATACGCCCACAAAGCTACTTGGCTGGTTCGACTCTAATAAACAGTCGTGTTCTCTGTCGCCTCTTTTCCCCCCTTCCCCGGGTAGTTACGGGCTGTTAACCAGAGGGTTGTAAGGTAGGGCTAAATCCCCTAGCTGCTACATATGTTTCTTGTTTAATCGGAATCCAGGAAATGCTCAAGTTTTTTTGCATTTTTCGTGCCTTCCATGG
The DNA here is from genome assembly GCA_900604375.1 of Mesocestoides corti. Classification (NCBI taxonomy): domain Eukaryota; kingdom Metazoa; phylum Platyhelminthes; class Cestoda; order Cyclophyllidea; family Mesocestoididae; genus Mesocestoides; species Mesocestoides corti. The sequence continues at coordinate 18,472 of UXSR01005503.1, forward strand.
AGTCATTGTATGGCAATACACTTATGTTGTTTTAAATAAATGCATGTCAATTGTATTTTCGTTAACTAGGGTCTTTCTAAAATCATGGGCGATAAATAACTTCATTACCAATTGTTTGTCAGCAAAAAAATAACTACATGCATATTGGGCAAATCAAGTATGAGTCACTTTTATGCGCCCTTCACAAAAAAAAGTTGTAGGCTTCTGGCATTTTCACTCAAGTAACAAAAAAACAAGATACATATAGAAATTACTAGCCCTAAGAAAATCATGCCCTAAGATAGTGTTGGCAAAAATAGCGGTCATTTCAAGCCCCAAATTATTTTATTTTTCCTTTTCATCAAAACAAACGAAAACAGATTTTTATTTTTTTGAAACTTAGCATAATTACCATGCCAAATGTCACAACCTGGAGATTTAAGCAGAGGTAGCAGTAATATTTAAGAGAGGAACTGAATGTGAATGGTGGTGCTGATATCTGTGGCCTAAGTTATATTTTGCAGTAACATGCATGCAAAAACACACCCCATCGTGCAAAAAAGCAGTGATTATCGCTTGAAAAAAGCAAAGGCTTATGTTTTTTTTAAGACAACTCTCGTAGATTTTGCTGAAAAGACATTGGCTTCAGAAGACAGTAATTTGTCTTCTTCGTGGGTATCAGAGAAACGTAATTGAACAGGGTCAATGCAGTGGCGATGGCGTTTTTCAAGACCACATTTTGTTGCAGACATCAGCACATCTTGTTTGTTTACAGGGTCCTGTAAAGCATCTGCATGATATTGTTACATAATGTTGATATAATGTTAAAGACATAACGCCATTGTGTCTGGACTACCGAACCCAAAATTCATTTAACTGACAGAGGATATTCTTAATGCGCTACTCGATGTCCGTCAGAGTATTTTAACTGCATTACTTTTGTTCATTCATGGCAATGAATAAGATTACATGCCTCCCAATGCCATCGCTTCATCTGCAACATATTTTCCTTTCGTGCACAAATTTTTTTAGACATACATTCATTTTGGACCTGCCACCTTAGGGTAACCATGTAGATTAGAGAACAGATTTGTTTTACGATTACGATATTGTAAACGTAATTAAACACAAATGTTTACGACGATTTCGTAGCAGATTCAACATGAAAACCAGTGCATATAGTCAGGCTGTCAAATAAACCTGCATGGAATCCAATTCATTTTAATCTGAAATGATTAGAGTACCATATAGATTAGAAAACACCGTAAACGACAGCCAAAAAAGTAATATTTGCAAGCGTATCAGGCCTAGAGTGTACCCTTTGTACGTGCTCTTCAACTACTGTTATTTGTTTGAATCCACTAACGGTATTGTACACTGCACTTTACGCGACATTTAACTATGAATTTAATTCCCTGATTATTTTGCTTTTTGAAAATGCTAAAGTAGGCTATGCAAACCAGAGCAAGCTAATCACGATTTTCCACTTCTGATGATTTTTATTTTGAATTTGGAAATTTAAATTAACAACGTGACAAAATTAATAGCAGAAAACCTCTTTGTCTGACATTCTGTAATGGGAATGATGATTTAACAGTTTCCTAGAATCCGAAAAGACGGTTTGAAAGACAAATTTGCGGTTGAGTTTTATGAAAGAAATATCACTGCCATGATTGCAAACATCAGAGCGCCGAATATTGAGGGATGCGTGGAGAAAGAGGTTGTTAGCTGTGCACGGCTAGCTTCGGCAGATGGTGTCTGTATTAAACTGGACGGAGCTTCAGTCCTCGCAGTAATCTGCTGCGTTTCAATTGATGGTTTCTCCGTTGTGCTGGGGACTGCTTGTGTTTGAAATAATGGTCTATTCGTTGTGCTAGTCGTTGTTTGGGTTTGAATAAGTTGCTTTTCCGTTGCTGTGGTTTGACGGACCACAGATTCCTCCATAGGCACAGGCACTACACCTGGCTTTTTCATTTCGGTGCATTGATTGCGGTAACAGCCCAGTCCACCAGGGCATCCACTGCAACTTGAACCGCGTTCGTATGGCCTCTCGTACAGATTACGGCCACTGAAACCACATTTAATGACATGCCAATGAAAAAGGATGTTATTTGTATAAACACTTACTGAAATGTACGAAATGTAACGATTCAATTCATGACTTAGGCACTAGACGCAGGCATTCAACTTACACCGGCTTGTAGAGGCAGGCCATAACGTATCGAGGTGTGATCCAAAAATCGCTTTCTTCACACCGATGTCGATAGCAGCCAACTTGGCGTGATATCCCCCAAACAATCTACATAAAACAATAAATTAAATTCGAATTCTCTGCGCAATAACAAATGAACCACGTTAATTTCAATTTCTGCCACGATCCTAACAGAACGCTTTTGTTTGACGGGAATGTAGTATGTACCGCCTAAGGCAAGCATTAGTCAGCAGCTTATCATTCAGCTCGAATCAAAGTGCATTTACTCAAGCATGTCAAATATCGCAAATATCGTGATTGAAAATTAACTCTAGTCTGATTCATGTGGTGATCCGGTTACTTAGGCGATATTTTGTGTTTAGAAACAATGCACCAATTTGTCGCTAAATTGAACGTGTTAGTGAAAAATATTATCATTTCCTTACAAGTTTGTTTCTTCATTAGTTAAAGGATAAGTGCTTTTCTGTATGCAATAGAGTTAATACAAACCCTCCGATAGTTGCCACACAATCCCGTGAAGGTGTTAGTTTCATATTTGTATGATTCCTTTTCGTAGTCGAATCTTGACGCCGGTTCAAACGAAGCGTCTCCAAGATTGTAGCCAGATTGCAAAGCCACTTCAACGTCTTCATATTCAGGATGAAAAGATACATTTGGCAGTGGGTAAGTGCAGTTGAGCAACCATTTCTTGGCCATATTTTCCAGTTCAACTGAGTAGTCCTGTGGAGGAAAAGGTGCACCTATGTATAGGGCAAATTTGCTCTATGTATTGTTTCAAATTTAATGGTTTCTGCTTCACTTTCAAACATGCCAGTATCTTAATTGCTTTGGCGAAATCAGTGATAAGGCATAAGCATAAACGAGAAACGTGTCTAATAGATACTCATCTAGACAAAACTAGTGGACACACGATATCATATTTTATGCCTGCCCTGACACTAGTAATTCTGTAATCTGCAATCAGCTCTGATAAAAATGAAAAAAACTGTCTAAAAGATACACGCCTGGACAAAATAGTGAACATCACAAAACGAACCATCAACATCATATTGCTCGCGGGTGGTTTAACTTCTTCTCGAATCTTTCTATGCACCTCCAATATTCTTGCACGTTCTTCCTTAGAGAGGTGCTGGGCCCCTGACCACCACGCCAACGTCACGAAGCAAATAATTTTCAGCACAATCGCTACAACTCATTAGAGATCACAGCAAAATAGGCAACGTTACCATGCATCTTGCAAACCCACGCGTCCTGATAGTTAAAGAGAACAACAAGTGAATACGAGGCTTATGGAGATGGTGGAATATATAGGTAGTGGTTTCCGTGGGTGGAGACAGCGTGGATCCATGTGACACACTTGTTGTTGATAGACAAAAAAGCACGCGGTTATGTGTAATTTCTCAATATTTTCCGTAATCATATGCCTAATCTTACTAGAGGTGAAAACTCCCAAGCCATTATTGAAGAGGGATTGAATCGTGGATCCTAGCAAGCGTCCATGTATCTATGAATGTATGTATCAATGTGCAATCTTTGTGGACAGTAGTATTTTGAACCCTTTTGAGCCTAAAACGCCTGTTTTTACGCTGAATTGCCCACGCATCTACTGGAAATTGCCGCTCAAAGTGACAGCGTTTTACAGCCCTTCGGCTGCAATATAGTTGCTGTCGCACACTGGCTTGTTTGAGATTATTTTTGTGACAATTTGCTTCCTTCCTTCCTCTCTTTCTCTTGTATTTTTGCGTGACATTGTACAGGCATTTAACGTGCGCTACATTGATCTGCCAGATTGACTTGGTAATGACAATTTTCCAATTCGAGACATATTGACCAAAAGTAAAAATCAAACTCAGCTATGACCTTTCTCTGTACATGAGGATTGGGAAATATGTAGGTACAGGTTCCCGTGGGTGGCGACAGCGTAGAACCAGGTGACATATTTTTGTTGACTGCAAAAGCACGCATTCCTGTAAAATTTTACATTGTTTTTCAAATGCCTAATTTCATAAAGAGTACAAACCGCATTACAAACGACGAATACGGCGAAACATGATAGAAGAGGGATTGAACCGTGATTCCTAGCAAGAATAAAGGTTTCTTAATGTAATCTTCCTAGGTGGTATCACCTTAAACCCTCTTGAGCCCAACGCCCGCTATTGCGTTGACTCGCCTACGCATTTACTGGAAACTGCCGCTCTAAATGAAAGCGTTTTATGGCTCTTCGCTTTCCACATAGTTGTTGTTACACAATGGCTTGTCTGAGTTTATTTCCGTGACAATTTGCCTAAACTCGGTTCATCTTTCCTCAGATCAGCTTCTGGCTCTCTCTTACTCTAGTATTTTGACATATATTTGCACTGTATTGGAATTGGCGTCATATTGGCTAGATAATTCGACTTATTAATGACAGTTGTTCCAAATCGAGGCATATTAGCAAAAAGTGCAAATTAAGCTCAGCAGTGATTTTCCTTGGACCTAATTAATGCCATTTCGAGAATGTTTCATGACCTTATAAAAGTTAATGCTATTCCCGGATTAGGGCGATGTAGAGCTCGTTGATTTTGGTTATTCCTCTCCATTAGACTTTGTTCTTGACAACGCAATCACTAAAATTTATCACAAATTAAATATGCTTGTTATTTCTCATGCACTAAATCAACAAATGTGTCACCAATGCAGGCGATTTTACTGTAATTGCATTAGTAAGCATCCAATGGCTGTCTCTATTCATTCGCAACCAGAGATTTTGAATTGCGACACCTGGCGCCAGTCTTAATATTTCGCACAAACTATTTGGTGGGTTTAAAACCGACTTGAGATCTTCTGATATATGCGCTGAACATGCATGCTTGCAGCAGAGTCAATCAAAAGCACGTGTTTATCTTAGAGCATAATTTTCAAGACATATTTTCTTGGATAGTTAAAACAAATTTCAGCCAAAATCAGTGTGCACTTTTGCTACCACTTTCATACACTACAGCGACAAGTCCACAATACCTACCTTGACGCAACTGACTGCCACTAATTCGCTTAGTCACTTTCTAAATTCATCGTTAATCCATTGTAATAGAATCACGTAGGGTTTATGACTGATGGACTTTTGCATTTCACGAATTTTGCACACTACATTTGCGTCATTCATTACAGAAGTTAGAGAAAACGATATTAAAATAAGCAGCGAATCAGGAGTGTCACAGTTCAAATTAATGGTAGCTACAAGTATCGAAAACCTCACACTCAAAAAAACCGGTAACCCATGTCCCTATCTAACGCCAGACCACATCTTCTCAAGTTAATGTACGACATGGCAAGACATATGAGCTTCTTGTGTGTCAGCCAATTGCCATGTGATCTGTCAGGATATGCGTTATGACCTTCAGTAGGTAAATCAAGGTGTAATAACACAGATGAAGCTATCAGTTTGGTGCCATTCGTGACGCAGACGAAATATACTGTGTCACTGGGAAACAGCCACAAAGGGTTCTCACCTTTCTACTCACTACGCCATGCAAGTAAATGTTGCAGCATTGCATTTAAACCAAACGTAAAGCATCGGGGATGTAAAAAAATAGTTTTAAAATATGTTTTAAAGTGCTTGATGTGAGCAATTCGATAAAGCAAATTGGTAATGTCATGATCTATTTAGTTACTCTCAAACGTGAATGCCAGCACTTCAGGTATTACTCGGCATTCCACTTAGTTACTCATTTGGAATGAACCTAGCATTTTAATTCCAGAAAATACCAGTTGACACTTGTATCTGGCCTCGCTTTTTTGGCTGTGATAAAAGGGCATAAAACTAAACCCTGTATTAGCATTCTAGCTAGAGGTTGTACTGGCAAATATTTAATGACTAAGCTGTTTTAAGTAACCAGCTTAATTAGTAACAACAGCATCTAACTAATATCGAGTTAACAACGCCGATTATTAACAGGAATTTACAAGCGTGGTTGAGGTACATTTGAATTATACCCACGAACCGTTGACAAAGCATTCACCCTGTGGATATTAACTGAAGGCCGATGCTCGCTATGAGCAGGAAGTTTGTGCTTTAACTGCACCACATGAAAGACATGCGGGGGAGGATTAGAAGGTCACAATGTTATCGCAATGAGTGTTTCGGGTTGGAAGTGAGGTTGCCATGGCAGGTGTTTACAAGCCAACGGCATAAAACCAAGTTAAAAAAAGAACGTTTAGTCATCGCCGTAAATGCAATTATTTACTGATATTAAATTTCATTTTGCCAGATACTGAGCCTCTTGCAGTAAACACCACCCACACCACTGCCTGAAGCATTTCCACCATAAACTTTATGCCAAACAGAAGACGACGGTAGACAAAAACATATTACTTTGTAAAGAACATTTTGCATTCCGGATATATTTCGCTACATAGTATCTTAACACATGTTCTCTAAAGTAACACTTGATATTAGTCAGGATATAATACGTCGTATTTTGCAGATAGCTGAAGATTAGTTATCAGGGCATCATTGTTTGTAGACCAACTCCTTGTCGATTTTTCAAGATACAAATGATTTTGTCCTTTTGTAGGAGTTGCACATCAGGCACATTATCGGTATTTTATCTAAGTTACACTTGGGCTATTTGCATAATGGCTGAATGCAGAAGAGTAGGCGGCTCTGCTTGACATAACACCACTTTAAACTTGTGCCAGGTACCTGCAGTTACAAGGCAGATAGACGTTCAGACATGAAAATGCAAAAGAGCTTTGTGATTTATTGACGTGGCAAACCAAAAGTGATGGAATGTTTTTTATGAAACAGCAAGGATCTCATTCAAACTGCTGTTTCCTCATGCACATGAATCCACGTTTATGCTCTAGTCTTAGCAATTGCAGTGCATTATGCAACCAAAGTTTCAGGTTTGAAGTCACATGTTGATATTACTATTTGCATGAGCTACTGAGCCGTTAGCTAAGGATGTGAATGAAGCTGGCACATACCACTGTTACAAAATGCGCCACTGTGACTAAGATGATTGGTGGAAATGTAACCTTCTCAAGGTTCCATGGATGCCTCTTTAAAAGTGACGCCGAAAGCGAATGAAATGATAAGTCTTGGATTGTTGAAAGAATATTCATGGCGCAAATATTAATTGATTTTGTTTCATTAAGTATAAAGTTCATGGCCAGTTTGAACAATTTTCAGACGGTGCGGAAATCGATAATAATAATTGTGTGCATATACGGAAGTGAATCCAGTAAAAGTTTACTTTAACCTTGTACCATTTTAATGGCGGGTAAGAAAGGTTTGCCCCATGAAAACAAAAGCTGAAATTAATTTGCGCTTTAATAGAAGAAAATTAGGGCTTTGAAAGTCCCAGTGGAAAGATGTCAAAGCAACTGCAACACCAACATAGAACCAAGCTAAATCATTCCGGTACCATCCGAAAAGTAATCAACTACTGGAAGTTATTGGTCGTTTGAAAGAATTGGTTATTTTCCTCCAACTTATTTGCTTTTGCTTTAAGCATATTTTTTTGCTTCTTATCTCTAAACTTAATGGCAAAATCCCAGGTATGTTGTCCCAACACAACTAGGTCATAGTGGTAATACATGGTTTTTACTGCCTACAACACCCTATCGACAGCATTTTGTGTCAATCCACCTTGATCATCCACGTCGATGTCATTCTTCGCTTTTTCACTAGGCATAGCCTGACAGATCTTCGGCCTTTGGCTGGGACATGAAGATCTTATGTGGGTTATCCTTGGTTCTGGCACGAGGCTCCCAATTCAAAACACTTCTGCTTCCATTCGCAACTTGACGAAACTTTGGTTTCTAATACTGTCAGCAGTAATTGTACAGGCTTGTTATTTAAGCACTGTAACCCACAATGTACACTTATACTCGTTGACCATTGCAATGAACTGGTCTGTATCCCCTTACTCTGACACAGAATTCACTTGCGCCGAAGATAGCTGCTATTTATAGGGCCTATGCGTGACACTTTTCCGCATTAATATTTCTCACATTTATGGATATTAATTTTCTAATCTAATCAGCCTAACCACCTTAAACCCAACAGAAACCAACGAATCTGCACATTTTGTCATGGTCTTGTCACAATGAATTAATTTTGACATTGAATAAGACGAATGTCTCTGACAATGCATTTTGTGTTTCATACAAGATGCAGTTTCACTCTCATTAGTAACCACACCAAGAGTCAAAAAATTGTTTAATAGATAGAAATTAACAAATTTACATTAAAATAAACACACAAATATGTAAATGAATAATAGTAACATTACTTTTAGCATTGATTTTGAAAATTCGTGAATGATATACACTGCTTACTAGCCGAAGAGCTATTCGTTAAATGGTAGTTGCGTCCTTTTTTATTTGCTCAAAATTGATTTAAAAAACGATATTTCATTTTTGTTCGTGGATTTATTTGCTACTTACCATGTTGTCGTCAGCGTACGTGCGGTGGCCTTTAATGATGAGGGCCACAAAATATGGATAATGAAAAACGACTTTGGTAGTAATCATCGAGAAATTTCACTTAGCGTGGCTGTAAATAATTTGTCAAGAATGTTATCGGACAATTATGTGTTTTAAAATAATTACTGTGAACCTTAAAAGCTCGTGCTGGTAATTAAATTATGCAGATTACGCAGAAATCTGATAAAGTTAACGTCGATTATTGACTCCATTTAGTTTAATTTTGAGTCTTTTGTGAATTTTATGCAAAAACGTATCCATGGCGTAGCTAACACTGCTGTGAAGGTTAAAATAGACGGTAGGTAATTGCGCGTTACCATGGCGACATCGTACACAAAGTCATGCATTATATATTTATTTATAAGTTCAAAATTAAACGATTTCTCGGCGTCTTGCGTGAAAACAATAACGGCAACGCGTGTTACTTCTGTTGGAATTTCGGTAATAAAATTTCTGATCTCTAACAAATTAAATAAATTCTGTTCCATTTTGTCGCATTAACATAAAAGAATCCATCATAATTGAAGATACTTGCGGTGTTTTGGTGTAAACCTACTGTCTGATTTCCCGTTCCTTCTCGAACCACCAATAATGCGTGACTTCGTGTACGCTGTCACCATAGTAACTCACAATTACCTACGGACTATTTTAGGCTTAAAGACAGTGTTAAGTATCCCATGGAGACGTCCTTGCCTAAACTCTACACCAAACGAAAATTTTTATGTTTACTAAAGTAAAAGAGACAGATGTTTGGCACTAACGGATGCCGAAATAGAATGTTTAAAAAGCAATCAGTAAATGACATAGAGTTCAACGAATTTCCGCTTAATAATCGTGATTTAAACAGTAGAATGAGCCTTTAGAATTAATTCAAAAATTTGAAAATAGACAAGTGTTAAAACTTTACAAAACGCTCCTCATTCGGTATGATTTGTGAGAATTTCATGCTCCTGAAAAATATATCGTCTTGGGTAATTAAGCCTTAACAGTTTGTCCTAAACCCAGCAATGTCAAAGTAGACGAAATCCTAATGCTACAGCACGCGTTTCCATTGCCAAAGGA
>UXSR01005503.1:28667-44365 GCA_900604375.1 Mesocestoides corti
GTTCTGCTGCACATAGAAAAATGTTAAGGCAAAAAGAATAAGTGAAACGTTAATCATCTTAAGATGTCATCAATTTTGTTAACTGGCGATGACCTTTGTCGTAACATGAAGCGTTATCTGTTTGGTGACTGGGATAAAAGGTTGTCAAGCGAAAAATGTCATTTTAATTGGCTTACGTTAAGTACCTAGAACTTATAATGTATTTCATTAGGAATGAGATTTGCTAATCTTTTCTACCTCAGAACCACGTTTTTGCCATAAAAAAAATTATTTTATCTTTCAAATACGAACAAGGACATAACATTTATTCAATAACGTCATATCTCTGGTATTTATGTCATATTTAGGCCATGTTTCAGACTCGCGTTTTTATTGCTAATTGTTCTGAAAGAAATATCTCTTATTATTGGGCAGAATTTATCCACGGGAGGTTCCAAAGTTATTTTACCTTGAAATTGATGTCATGACCAGTTAGCTTTGAAAAAACTAGTGATTAGATTTGGTTTAAGGAGGATATGTTTGCAGGATAGCTTTGAAATACAATTTTTGACTTTTTTCCCAGAACACTAACTGACCATAAACACAAATTAACAAGCAGCCTATTTGAATTTCTGCCTATCGAAACGCTTAATAACATCCATGACTGTCTCTCGTAAGGAGAGGAAAATCTATACATCTCCTTCGATGTAGCAGATAACAGGTAGCAAGACATCCACTGAGATTGAATGAAATATCACCTAGACAGCCATAAAACCACAGCGCACCTTCTATAAGTGCGATGTTATAGACGTGCTAAGTTATTTATAATATTAATAGTAATGATAAGAAATAGTATAGCGTTACTGGTTTGACAGGACCTATTTTAACATTCGTGATAATGCATTCCTTGTGCCCACCAGGACATCACATCAAGTTTGTAAAGAGTTCCTTCCTTCAATAAACATTCATACCACTGAGTTATCAAAATGTTTGAGCCTTTTGTAACCATGTGAAGTGAATTTGATTGCCTAGGCAAATGTGCATTAGCAACAAGCAAAAAAAATGCACAGTAATTAAATTAAACGTGACAGCTTTTTTCCCTCTATGTGGTAGGAATTGCAAAAACAGGTTGCACTGCTACCAAAATAATTTTGTTGATCGTTTCGAATAAAATAAATTAATATGCAAAACATATGCGTTGGGGATCCACAATTCCTCAAGATTGGTTTCTGATTTTGTTTACATTAATTTATTAACATTTGCTTTGCTACGCCTTTATCAAGTCAAGGTTGACCTTGACTTGAATTAGTTTCGTTTTTCACCGTCGATTTCACTTCTTCTCTGTACGTGGCTGACGTGAATAAAGCTCTCTACTCGAGCTCTGTTCTTGTTCTGGTATTAGCCTGGGAAGGTCGATTCTAGCTCTCAGCAAGGGATCTGGTACCGTTATTTGAGTGGTATTCTCTTTTGTTACGGGCAAACGTAACAACATGTTATATTAAATTAATTAATTTAGGGTTCAAACGATATCGGTCACTGAAATCGCATGAGTAGCTGGTGCAGTTTAGAGCATAAAGAGAATTAAGCAGGAAAATTTACTGCTCGTGAGCTTTTAATCAATTAAAGTCCGATTCTATTCTACTATAAATGCCATAATTGGACGATTATATTCTATCAAAATGCTAAAAGTTGCAATGCAAATTCACTAATAGTTTGATCTGTTTTCCCGGACTAACTCATTCATAATAACTACTTTTTTTAATTTTTTATACAAATATGATGAGTTATTTTTTTCGCAACCAATTTTCCAGTAAATACTCGAGTTTTCGAATTTTGTCGCAGTCATGAAAACTTTTTTTGACAACAGAGCTTCGCTGATTGTAATAAATGTAATTCTTTTGTATATTTTTTTAATTAAATTTGTTCTATTATTATGTGAGTTATATTGATTACCTAGGCCATTTCGTGTCAGCAAAATGATGCTTTATACATATTAAGTAATTTAAGCTTAAGTCATTTTAATGCGTTTTCACAAAAAATTGCAGAATTGTGACATGGACATTTAAGTCGCAAAAAAGAGGATGCACTTTTTAATAACTTACCTAAGGACAACCATGCTCTGAGATTTTGCTGGTAAGTCATGAAACGGTCGCCCTAAGCACAAGGCTTATTTTGTTTTGATGTATTTTAATAAATCAAACAAAAATAAAACTACGCCAAAGACCTCCTCTCTATAAACTCTATGGCAATTACTTTGCCAAAGGTCTCAATGTTGCGGGAAAAGATAAAGGTAGTATTAATACTCAAGAACGTTACTCAAAGTTAATGGTGGGGCCAATACATGTGACCAAGATAGGTTACATTAAAATGCAGTTAATATCAATTGAAATACTCGGAGGCCTGTGTTTATTTAAGCCAGATCTTTGGGGTTTGGTCAAGAGACATTGGCTTTAAAATGAAGTCATTTTTTTTGAAGATATTGTAGACTTAGTAGAAATATTCATTGACGTAGATTAGAGCAATTTGTGTCACCCATATCTGTGACACAAGATATATTTTGCAATAAATGTACACGCAAAGGAAACAAACTGCATCATCTAAAAATGCAGTAATAATCATTTGAGCCTTTTTAATACAAATCTCTGGGATTTGGTCGAAATGACATTAGCCTTAAAACTACAATATTTTTTCTTAGGGTGTATTTTTCAGTAGTAGTTGTAAGTTTGGAATTTTCGATTTCTATATGTCGCGAGAAGATTTTTCTAGGCAAACATTCTGTAATGTGTAATGAAATCGTAACTGCATCACATTTTTTGCTCAAGGCAATGTAAGAGATTACTTGGGTTTTGTGTCATAGCTTTATCTGCAATGCGTTTTTCTTTTGTTCATAGAATGTCGCAAGCATTAACTAATTCTGATACTGAACATGTAACGGGAATCCGCGGGTTAAGAAGTTTGACTTTAGAATAACCATCTTTCCAAAACTATATAGATAAGACAACAGATTTACATTGCGATGACGGAACTGTGCATGTAATTAAACACAAATGTTTGCCACGATCCTATCAGAGATTTAACATAGAAAACCAATGCATATAGTCAGTCTATCGATTAAACCTTCATGGTGTCCGATCCGTTTTACCTGCGATGATTAGAGTGCGATATTGATTTGAAAAAAAACTGAAAACGACAGCCAATGAAGCAATATGTAGGCACAGGTATCAGGGTGAGAGCGTACCCTTTGTGCCCGCTCTATTAGCTAAAGTTAGGCGTCTGAGTCCACTAATGGCATAGCACAGTGAACTTAACGCGACGAGACGGTGTCATTTAGCAATAAAATGTTTTGCGGATCTTTTTGCCTATGTATTTAGGTTATAAATGAAAAAGATTAAGAAGGCTAAAGCGAACAACGGCAACCAAGTTACAATTGGCCAATGTTAATGTTTTTTATTGTTTAAATTTCGATTTTCAAACAACAAACTGACAAACTGGCTGACAGCTAACCTCGTTGTCTGACATTGGAGCCACAATTAAAAAAATCTGGATTGTAAGACATTGATTTATTTTTATGTTAAAGAAGCAAAAGATGTGGAGTTTAATAATCACGACAATGTTAATTAACCAGTTTTTTTAGGAAACAAAAAACGTTTTAAAATCCAAATTGGCAATTGAATTTTATCAAACAAATATCATTGCCATGTTTGCAAACATGAGAACACTGACAGCCGAGAGATGCGTGGAGAAGGAGGTTGTTGGCCGTGTTTGGCCAGCTTCGTCAGGTGCTGCCTCCGTTAAACTGGACGAACCTTCCGTCCCGGTAATCACCGCTGGAACTTCAATTGACGGTTCCTCCTCAGGGCTGGTGATTGTCTTTGGTAGAAGTAATGATTTTTCCGTTGGGCTTAACTTTTTCTGGGTTCGAATGAAAGACTTCTTCGTTGGGCTAGACATTTTTTGGGTTGGAATAATTTGCATTTTCACTGCTACGGATTCACGGATCGCAGACTTCTCCAGAGGCACACGCACAACTCCTGGCGTCGTCAACGCAGTGCTTAATTTTGGGTAGGTTTGAATGAAGGACTTCTTTGTTGAGCTAGTCGCTTCTGGGGTTGGAATAATCTGTCTTTTCACTGCTGCGGATTCACGGATCACAGACTTCTCCAGAGGCACACGCACAACTCCTGGCTTTGTCAACGCAGTGCACTGATTGCGGTAACAGCCCAGTCCCGGAGGGCATCCACTGCAGCTTGACCCGCGCTCGTATGGCCTCTCTTGCCGATTACGGTGACTGAAATGACATTCAAAATTTTATCAAGCATGCTTTTACTTGAATGCCATTTTGAATATGTAATTTCTTTGAACATTAGCACTAGGTATCATTTAAATTTGCGCTTTTTTCAGCCAAATGTACATTTTGCATTTACGAGAGATACAGAAAATCAACTTACCCAGGCTTGTAGAGGCAGGCCATTACGTATCGAGGTGTAACCCAAAAATCACTATGATCACATCGACGACGATAGCAGCCAACTTGGCTTGATGTCGACCAAATAATCTACACAAAGCACAAAATCACATTTGCAGTCAGTGAGCGAAAACAACTGAACCATGTTAACTTTGGTTTCGGCCTTAGTTACACGTGAATGCAAAATGTACAGCATAAGACAGGCAGCAAATACTTTAGTGGCTCTAATTAGGGTGCATTTAACTTCAATTATTGACTCATATTATGCGTTCCTTGAAATGTATCAAAGAATTTGGCAAATATTATATACGAGAAGCCTGCACATGGTATCCTGATTAAAAAGAGAATCAAGACTGATTCGTCTGGTGGTAAGGATACTTAGACTACATTTAGTGTCTGGCACCAGTACTCCAATTTGTCGAATGTTTATACAATTCTCCCTAAATTTGGTCATTTTATTAGTGAATGGAATAGTGCATTTGCGCAAGTAATAACTTTGACAAACGGGAATTAATACTAACCCGCCGATAGTTGCCGCACAAAGTTGGGCAGGTGTTAGTTTCATAGTTGTAAGCTTCTTTTTGGTGGTCGAATCTTGACGCCGGTTCAAACGATGCGTCTTGAGGTTTGGTGCCAGATTGCAAATTCACTACCACGTCTTCAAATTCAGGGTGAAGCGATGCACTTGGCACAACGTAAGTGCAATTGCTCAACCATTTTTTGGCCAATTTTTCCAGTCCGACTGAGTAGTGCTGTGCAGATAAATATGCAGAGAACAGTAATTAAGAGCAGCGACATGCGGTCACTTAAATGCGTGGTAATTTTATTCATTTCTTGCAAAATGATTTCCAAATTTGTTGATCTTGTGGTTCACCCTCAAACAAGTCACTAATTTCAATTCCATGTTTGATAAAAAAAATACTCCAAATCCCTTTTACATGAACTTTCTACTTAAATTGTGAGCAGTAGTAATATAAATTGTTCACAGCCTGCTACATGTGTCGAATAATCAACTTCATCTCGGCAGAATTTAAACTGGAAAATCAATTGCAATTTATTTCGCAAATATTATTCGCTCAAAACAGAAAATCGATACTGCATTCGTGAGTGTTCGTTTGATTGAAACGTCGATTAGGTAGCGATGGATGGAGCAAGAAAACTCGGTTAACGTTGGCGCATGCCAGCCTGATATTAAATTTTAAAACATTTCCTTTTTTTCTTTTCGACCTCTAAATAGAGGCTTTGTTGAAGGAAAATTTAACTGCACCATTATGGCACAAATGTGCAATGTGTCATGCCCAATTTGGCATCTTTGAAACCGATTTTCACTAGATGACCGGTTTGTGTTTCGTATGTAGATGCTTTTGCGCAATTAACACCGGTTACTTGGCTATCAAATAATTTTTTTTAATTCATATATTTTATTTAATTAATTGGGACGGAATTTAACCGCTTATTGTTCCGTTTTTAGGAGTAGCATTTGCTGTCATTGCCACACTTAAATTCTGGACACAGACGTCAGGTATACAGTGCAATCACCAACTCGCTAACTTCTTTTAATACTGGATACCAAGGAAATAACAAGAATAATGTCCTCAATCTGTTTTTATTCTCTGCTAATTAATGTTGTCCTGTTACAATTGAATCAACTGTACAAATTGAGACATTTAGACGAACGTTGTTTTTGAATATGTGTTCCAAAGTGCAAGTTGCCCGTAAAATCATAACCTCGTGAGTTACTCTCAGATGTTACTGTTTGCAGTTCGTTTATGTGCATTGATTTCCACCAAAGCGCTTTTCATTTGAAGAATACGTAATATGTTGATCATAGGTAATATCAGCTAAAACCTGTATCTGGCGTTACTTTTCTGGCATTTATAGATTAGAGGAAATTAACCCTGTGTTGGCATCCTTGCTAGGCGTTTTACTTACAAATATTTTGCAACCTAGTTGTTTTGAGTCGTCATCCAAATTGGCAACCATGGCGTCTTACTAATCGCAAGTTAATAAGGCCAAATGGACCTTTATTAAAGCTGAAATCGAAGTATGTTTATTAACTAGAATTCACAAACGGTGTCCAGGTACACTTAAAATATACTCTCTGGCATATTCCTTAGAAACACTTAAATTTAATGTTTTGGTATTCTGCAATTTGCATTAGTTTTGAGAAGGGCTAATGCGTAAAAATCCTCTACAATCTAATGCGACATTTAATGTTTTAAAGATGGTGTACACGACATCCAGTAAATTTGCATATGCTTCCAAAACTTTTTGCTGCTTAACTAAATCCTTAGCATCTATTTACACTAAGGCAGGTCTCCACAAGCCTACTTAAATCATCGCATTGTTGCTAAAGCTAGCTACGAGGTGAGGAATCAATTCTATCCACAAGTAAATGCGTCGTTCCAACGAACCTGTTGGCATGAAGCCTTAATGCGAATGAATTTGGCGAAAGGCCCTATTGAAAAGAACAACGTTGCCGCGACTGTGACAGTTACAACTACACCCTATGTAGCTCTTACGCATTGTGAAACAGTTGACCTCGCTCAGGAATTCAAACGTTTGATTGGCGGTTTCCCATCAGTTCAAGAAATGTAGCTAATTAAATGACATAGGGATTGATTCCAGGCATAAGAGAGTTAGCGGAAGCTGAATATCATCAGTGGAAGAACTAGATGACTTATTATACTAATCAGTGATATGAATTTGTAAGGTTATAATATTTTTTTTAATGTAACCCTTTAATTGGAAGCGTTAAGGGTGTAAGTATCGTAGATTCATGACTTAACTATAATAGAAGTATTTCATGATTTGCAAAAACAGGAAGCACGGTTTTAAAACACTAATCTACAATGGATATATATATCTGCAGAAACGTGCTCCTTACTGTACATTTACCTGGCCCGTCTTTTGCTTTCACCAAATGTTTATTTGTGTAAATCATTACTTGAGATTTGTGAAACATAAATGTGATACTAAACATGCGACAGGATCTGGCCCTGCCTCAAGTACAATGTATCACTGCAGCATCCGAAAGACCTTGAGCCACTTCAACCTGCCTCATTGGTTCCTGGCGCATTAACATATTCTTTCTGTGCTGGCATAAACCAACGTCATCTGCCTACACCCTGTGGTGCAGGTTGCAATGCTTTAATCCATTGGTGCAGCCGCACGTAATCCTAAACTCACATCGGCAACTGCATAGCGCAGTTCCCTATGTGACCTCACAATATAATCAGCTGTCATCTACAAGTATTTTGTCATCCTCCTGATAAAATTTAATAACATAGTCCCTGTGAATGTGAAAGTTCCGGTGAAGGCTTCGAATAAGTAGCAATTCAGAATTCATAATCTGCAATGTTAGGCTGTCTTGTCTTGACTATTTATGACAATCGTGCATCAATTTGTAGTGTTTCGACTCCATTTTCTGTGCCGATTTCTAAGATCAACCCTAATACTTACGCAAGATCCTTATTATCAAAATGAAAAGCCTTGTAATTTTATGTGCACCATGCTTCTTTCCAAATGTGTGTTTTTGGTAGTATTTTCGGAAATCTGATCGGAAAGGTCATCTAATTGGATATCGCATAACCCCTGAGTAATATGCCGTTGCTCAAGCTTCACAGTGGACAGCTTACGGCATGTAGAAATGCAAAAAATGATCTAAAGGGAACTGTTATTTGAAGTTTCCAAACAAAACAATTAGAGTCTAAATAAGTAGGGAGACCTTCAACATAAAATTACTTTCACACAAATGGTAGCATACTGGGGAATTTAATGTGAAGAACTAAGGACTTTAAGTGCATAATGGGTACTGGCATCAAAGATGAACATTACAAGGGGTGATATATTTATATTCAACGTGATATAAACAAGATGTTAAGAAAATTTCGGTGATTTGCATAGACACGTGCCTTTGTCATTTGTCATTCAAACTAAATCATTCTCATTTTCTATACAAGATTTGAAAGAAGAATCGTTAGAATTAAAGGGCGTGGTATAAATGCATTCAGGTCTGTTGAATTTAGGTGCTTAGTCTGCACCTAAGCCATCATAAATACTTTCTATCCAGAAAAGAATGATTAAGTAATTTTGCGAATGGATGATCGCAAGCAGCGGTACTAGGCTCCACGGGGTAGTGGGCTTGCGCTAGATTGGGGCACAATGGAAAGCGTAGCACTGTTTGTGATATGATTGACAGTCTTATTTGCATTTTTTGATCTCCAGAATCGCAACCTATAACGAATGAATAGTTTGCAGAATCACGCACATAAGGCTGTCCTTATGTCACATGGATGTATGCTGTCTCTACCCACGGAAACCAAACCTATATATTCTACAGTCGCTCTCATTTCAGCAAACGTATATTGATCTCTCTGCGTAAATGAGCTTTTTATTTTACAAGAACTCAGGTAATGCCTCTGATTTTGTTACGTTTATTAATTTATTAGAAAAATTATGCTGAAATTAATTTGTTTGGTGACTTTGCTATGGTGGGCAGAGGCCGATAGCCCTACTAATCAAGAGCGCACACAAATTGTGGATTTGCTTACGAAATTGCGAGAAGAGGTTGATCCACCCGCAAGCAACATGATGCTGATGGTTTGTGCTTTATAATTACCACTTTTGTCTAATTCAATTTCATCATGCCTTACTTTTGAAAAACGTTTGCACATATTTAGCCACCCGAGAGAATAAGGAGAATAGCACTAGTGTCATTTCTTTCATCTATGTGTGCATTAAAAATTAACTTCTATTGCTACCGTATTTCAATTCCACTACTGTCTACTGCATAATTTTTTTGCATAGGAGTACTCCGATGATTTGGAAAACTTGGCCAAAAAATGGTTGGTAAATTGTACTTACCCACTGCCAAATGGCACATTCTACCCTGAATATAAAAACGTGGAGGTTGTTGTACAATCTGGAAGCAAACAAAGACACGCATCGTTTAACATGTCGGCCGAACTCAACTCCGAGAAAAAAGTCTACAACTATGAAAGTAATACCTGCAAGGGCTTGTGTGGCAATTATAGGCGGGTGCGCACCAACGCTTCTTACTTTAGTATACTAACCACTTTGAAAGCACTAATCGTCTTTTTAATTGTACAGATATTTTGTCAAAAGTTTCAGCTGAAGATTGCACATTGAATGTGACGTTTATTTAGATAATTTGGTCGACGTTGAGTCAAGTAGGCTGCTACCGATATCATTGTGAACGAAGCGATTATTGGACAGCATCTGTGTACGTTATGGCTTGCCTCTTCAAACCCGGGTAAGTTAACACCCTTTGATCTTACCTTACCTTACCTTATTATTATGATTATTAGGTTGCTTACAAAATTGTTGCACAGTCAACAATGCAATTTCCAATAAATTTTGGTTTATCGATTTGCGGCCTTTAAATATACAAAAATGGTCTCACTTTCTTATTGCATGATGGGTTGTTTTAGTGTTCTAAATTCAAACGAAAAGCCATACAAAAATGGAACTCCTTGCAGTGGGTGCCCATACGGACCGGGCTGTCATCGCAAGCAATGCACTCAAAAACACATGCCGACAACCACGCCAATTTTGACAACCACATCAAATTTGACAAACCCATCAAATTCAACAAGTTCAACGATGTCGACAAGCTCAGCACAGCCGACAACGTCTGTATCAACGCAGCTTTCAGCAATCAATCATTTGATTTTCTCAATCATTACCTTGGAATTATTCATACGCCTCCAACGCTGAATTCAGCTTTGCCTTTCTTATTTGTACAATTTTTTTTAAATCACAAAAACTTTCACTCAGAAAATCAAATTTCAAGAAGACTTTTTAAAAGGTTTCATTTAAACAAACACTTAGAGATTTTTCCTAGGTACGCTGAAATGCAATCAGAGCTGGACACCATAGTATTGCAGAGTTATTTGTGGATTTGCTATGCGTTAAATAAACAGTCATGGCGTTCGTGTAAGGTAACAAGGTAAGATGGTGCAATTGTATTTACTGGTCACAATTTCATGATAATAAATTCCACACATGTTATTAAGCATACCAACTTGATACAGTGAACGCACAAAATCGACAAAGCTGTCGTTAAATTGTATTAGCTATTGTTTTTCCTCACTCCACAGGCATAACATAAATGCCGTACTCTGAAACACAGCAAATATTTAATTTTGTATTAACCTTGGTAAAATGTTTATTCATAGCAACTTCTAATTCGCCTCTTCTATTCACAAGAAATTGAAAAGACATAATTGTTTCCTAAGTGCCATCACACATAGGATCTCAGTTAGAGAAAAGTCTGTATTAGTATGAACATGAAAACAACAATTAAGCAGTTTTTTTCCAAAAGTAGATGGGGCTGATTTGAAACTAATGTTAGACCTTAGCTTGTTTATCAAACATTTGGTTAATACGAATCACAAGTACGTAGTGCACCTTTGAACTAATAAAGTGAATTATATCATGGACTGAAAACCTGGCCTGTCATTTCTAGAATAAATGTCTGCAAACATGTGCCTATAAATAATTGCGAATTAGGTATTCGCTGCCAAATATTGGAGAACAACGGTCAAATTATCAAGTCGCTTAAAGTAGTGATTTTAATAACAAATTCAGTAAACTTGATGCAAATCTTATTTAATGCACGCAATAATAACTTTAAATCGCAAAGGTGTTCATATTTAGACTTTTATACAGTAATCCTGAACTAGTTCTAATCGGTTGATTGGTTAACATTTAAATCACGCAGCTTTAATCCCAAAAGAGACCGCTTGTTCAGACTACAAGACCATTTGTGCGGATAAGCAGCTGCCTTTTGTCCCGTTATTCCATTATCCAAAAAGGCAGAAAAATTCAAATCGCTAGTTGAAAACCTCCAATTGACACAGGGCTGCTTTCACTCCTCAGTTATCAGCTGCTGTGAAAATGGACAAATAATTTGTGATAGAAAACGCATGAGTGTGATCGCACAATGCACGCCGGGGTGTGTATATTAAATATCCCAAACTGTTTACTGATGGAAATTGTTCATGAATTATGCCATAATCAACGCTCGCTGCTATGTTAAGCTCTGCGTTCGTTAGTTAACCAACTGCATAATCAAGGCAGGTTTATTTTAAACCGCATATCTGGAGTTACATTTTTTCGTTGCATCTGTCATATTTAGGGACTACCGCAAGCTCCGTGTCCGCAAATCCAGGCTTATTTTAAGTGGGTAAAAAATCAGCTAAACAGCAACTTTTAAATCATTTTTAATACATGGCATCCTAAAATACCTGTTTATCTTATCGTTTTTCCACTAAATAGACATATATCAGTACCTACATCCCATTCTTGTAAAAATGGCAAGCAGTACCTCATCGTGTGACAAAATTAATGAGTAGGTGCTTGAATCAATCCGTACACTGCGACCTCCAGAAAGCCAATCGTTCAAAACGTTCAGTTGGAATCTGAAGCAAAACTGTCGTATATTCCTTATGAGTTAATAGTTGTAAGCTGTGGCACATGATTGTTAATTACTCTATGGTGCAATTAAGTAATCCATTATGATTAGGACCCTGCAACTAATTTGCTTTATACCAATTTCATCTGCATTCGCAGCCTTTTATTGGTCATTCGAAATTGACTAGAAAGAGCTACATAAATGTCATTTTTAATATATGCCTTCTGCGGAACGCATTGCGCTTTGCAGCCATCAGTGTGAAATCGGGTTCTGAAGAAATGCTCAATTTTGCGAAATTATACTAGAAATGACAACGAACACCTTCCCGGTCGACTACATCGCCACTTTGTACAATGAACATTTCTCCCTTTGGTGAGTCTATCGAAAAAATATGCACATAGAAAGCACAATGATTTATTAAGCATGCCCAGCAGGTTCGCAGCAAGTTGTTGGGCAGATGCGACTTTACTCTTAGTTTGAATTGTCGCTGTTATCAAGCCTACACTGAACACGCTCGTACAAGCGTGCGTATTGACGCATCTCTTGACGCAGATGAAGAGATATGTTGTGTCCACTACATTGTCGTGTCCATTTCATCAACTGATTCTTCATATATAGGATCTTTAACTATTTGCGCAATGTCGAAAAACGGTTGCAAAGGAAGCAAAATAGTGATAAACGGAACAAAACTGAGGTAGATTTACTAAAATAAATTTTCTACGTTTTCAATAAAAATCGTCAGGCATATTTAACTGTTAAGTTAGGGATTCAGTTGTGCTGACCTGATGCTGACAATAACTCATCCCCATTTCATTGGTTAGTTTTATCAACACGCCTGTCAGCCGTTCACGCATGCACACACTAAGACACATTTGACTTGCGTAAAGTTAATAAAGGCTCATTTATTCTGTCGCCTCTTGTTCCACTCTTCTCAGGTTGTCACGGACTGTAGTTTCCATCGAATTGTTTTTGTATCTCTCTTGTTTGTCTTTAATGTCTGACCCTGCTGCTGCACGGCCCCTTGCAGAAAACAGCATTTCCGTCAGCTTTCCTTCTTACAGCTCCAATGTTCGTCTCAGATTTGTGCAGATACAGGCTTAATTGCGGAATCTAATGGTATTTTCTCAGTCTTCAAAATAACTACGCGACGTTTCTTTACTACCAACAGAAGTCGCAACTGAAGTTATTAACATGACTAAAACAATGCCCTCTATAAATTCTTATGGGAAGTTCAAAATTGCCGCTATTGCTTGGACGACCAGCTCGAAGGAGGCTTATCTTCGGCACCTCCTTTCTGGTATTGAACCTGGTGACAGGTCTCCTTCGCAACTCTTCTGGGATTTGCGCCACCTTACCGTCGATAACAAGGTCAATTAAGACGTTATGCGCCAGTTACGATACCCCTCTAAAAGCCTTATGGCAAGTTAAAACGAGCTGTTATTGCTCTGACGACCAGCTCAAACGAGGCCCATCTTCGACATAGCCTTTCAAGTATCGAACGTAATGACAGGTCTACTTCGTAACTCATTTGGCGTATACGCAACCTTGCTGAAGATAACAAGATCGCTAGTAATGTGCCAAAGGTCTCTTCGCGAACACCAATGCCTTAATTCCAACACAGACCTCTGACACACCACTGGGGAAACTCGATTAGATAGCTAATAAAATTCAAGAATGTTTTTCTTAAGGACAGGGTCATGAGACTGTCTTCTCTAGCGCCGCATCTTACACTTCAATTCGGGTATCAATAAGGTGGATGAACGACTAAACCAACTGTCAATGACATTCGATGAACATACTAGAGGTTAACCGAATAGCTTCTAATGAAACCTGCAAATTCATTACGCTTCCGCCAATACACCTAATCTGGACAACGATCTGTTTTTATGTTGGTACCATCTGCGGTATTGTGACAAAGCACAAGCCTGTAAACACCCATGTAGTCACCCCAGACTTTAAAATTTACCTTCGGCAAGCGAGAAGGCCTGCCAGCAATGACAAAGACTGGTTTAGACACTCAACCTAGTAGCCTATGTTACGTCCCGATTCACAGAGTGGTTTAACAATTGTGACCGACGCGGGCCTTTAACTTTAAGCTGCGAACAATTTGACTATCGCAAAGTATGGCCAAAAGTTACTTACCTTAGATCTAGGTCTAAGGCAACAAATTGCTTGTTTTTTCTATCGTGGCTCATGTTCAACACCCTTACGAATTTCGGCATCACTATTAACCCTCAGGAATATGTTATTTTGGAGTGGACACTGTTAAAAACTCTGACACCAAATTGACTCAGGTGATATCAAACCATTGGCTAAGAAAATAATAGCGATTCGGGAGTACCTAATACCAGATTTCCCCCGTAACTTACACCATTTTTGTGGTTTGGTCAATTACTATGTACGGTTCATCCTATTTCTCCTGTTCCACTGTTCTCGGGTTGTTACGGGCTGTTAACTAAAGGGTTACAATTTAGTGCTACATATCTAGCTGCTGCATATATATAAATAGCTACTGGTATGGCAAAACTTTAGAGGCCAGCTAAACGTTTCATTAAACTTACTTCAAAATTTGACCTACGATCATTAGACAACCTTCTTTGCCTAGTTTGTTTGCAAAACTCTGTGAGTAGACACAAATTAGGTCGTTTCACGCTGATGCACTTCACGGAGCTATGATGGTTCATGCAACGCCCAATTCGTTCAATCTAATAGACGGCAATTCCTTCTACGTGTCTGTATATTTTGGAACGACTCCAAGTTGCCGATTTCGAATAATGCATATGAATCTACGTAAGCTTGTGAAACGAATGCTCAGGTAAAAGTACATTTGCGGCATTTAATAGGCTGTCACAAAATACTTTTATCACTTAATCATCATTTTAAATTGGCCAAACGCAGAAACTACGTGTCTATTTTTTTTCTTGATTCATCGCAATACAGCGATTTGGCAATATTGAGGGATACATAGATGCATAAATGCATTTACTTGCCTCATTGGTTCCTGATGCATTAACATGCTCTTTCTGTGCTGGCATTATCCAACATTATCAGCCTACGCCATGTGGTGCAGGCTGCAATGCATTCATTCAGTGTGGTGTAGAATCACGTGATCCTAACCTCACACCCTTAACTACACAGCACAATCCCTTTTAAGATCCTAGACAACCAACAAAATGGATGGCAATCAATTGTCGACCATTTGAAATTGACGCTGTACTAAGTCAGCCACACTCATTTTTGTCATTCAACTAATAGCAATTTGATTGCAAGGTCTATCCAAATGATAAAATCCAACAAAACAAATAAAATTTACTTTTGGGAGGGAGACATCAGCTGAATATACCAAAAACATGGGCCACTATGTTAATTTCGCGCAAGGATTAAGGACTTTAATGCATAGTTTCTACTGGCATCAAAGCTTTTCCAAACTAGGGGTGTTGAATTGCGTTCTAAGTGATATAATCAAGAATTAGTTTTAAAAATGCATTTTGTTGGGTCAACACGGGCTTTTACCAAACTTTACCTACAAATCGTTTGTAATTTGAACAAATGCATCCAAATCAACTTATGAAGACGGGATCACAGACTTCTATGCAACGTAAAATAATGCAGTGTGGGGAAAATTTGCATTTACATTTTTAATACCTAGAATTACACCATGTGACTAATGGATTAATTGCAGAAGCACACACGAAAGCGTGATTTCGTGTCACATGGATTTGCCCTGTCTCTACCCACGGAAAACTTAACTATATATTCTGCAGTTGCTCTCATTTCAGCATGTGTGTTTTGACTTCGCTACGTAAATGAATTTTT
>UXSR01005503.1:44905-66779 GCA_900604375.1 Mesocestoides corti
TGCATCATGTGTAATTGTGTCAATCTTCTATGCATTATATCGTACACAGGAGTACTCCGATGAATTGGAAAATTTGGCTAAAAATTGGCTGAAAAATTGCTCTTACCTGCTGCCACACGGGACAAGTTACCCTGAATACAAAGACGTGGTGGATGTAATACAATATGGAGTCACGACTAAGGATGCATCTTTTGACCTATCGGCGAAATTCGATATCGAGAGGAAAGTCTACAACTATGAAAAAAACATCTGCACAGCCTCGTGTGCCAAGTATAGACGGGTACGCATTACCCGGTGTCAGTTAATGATCGATATTTTCAATTTTATGCACTGATTTAATTTGTCAAAGAAGCTTCATTTGTGTTCTTATATGCATTAACAGGTAGCACTTTAATGTAGCTCGTTAATGCTACTAAAAGTGTGGGTGGCAAAGATTACATGTTATTAATTTCTTTAGCTAGACATTACACATTGAATTTGATCTTTTTTTAAGATGGTCTGGTCGACTGCTAGTCAAGTCGGCTGCTATCAACAGCATTGTGAACGAAGTGATTTGTCATCACAATCTGTATATATTATGGCGTGCCTCTACAGACCCGTGTAAGTTAGCTTATTTTGGTCATATCCTAATATTAAACACACATTCTTTTAATGCTTCGATTGCACAAGTGAATATGCTTTAGTCAGCAATGAAATTGCGAATACATTCTGCATTATTTATTTGCAACCAGTAAATGCATGCATATATTTAACAATACTAAATGCAAGACTGTTGGATTCAGTGTCCTAAATGAGAACGAGAGGCCTTACAAAAGCGGAACCGCTTGCAGTGAGTGCCCTTATGGACCGGGCTGTGAACGCAATCAGTGCACTCAGAAACAGACTTCGACAAGACCAGAACAGACAACAACCTCCGTTTCCACGCGGCTTTCGGTGGTTCAAGCTTCGATATTTGCAGTCTTTTTCATGGAACTTTACACAGTTCTTAATTGGTAAATCGCGCTTAACCCATTTTGCATTCCTTTGAACCTCAATTAAAATACCATGCATGCACACTGTGAAATAAATTTGGTTTTTTTTATTTAGGCATAGAATCTTTGTTGCAGATCTGATAATTTTTAATCAGGGCTCGACACCAAGACAAAGAAAATGGTACATCGGTTTATTTTGGTACACAAAATGCATCATATTAAATTTTTGCACGATTTTCCTGTTTTGTGTGCCGTGCTTGCCATCTTTAAGACAACAATGTATGCGCGGAGGATTTCACTTATGAAATGAAATATTAATTATCGTCAGTTCTTGTCACGGCATTGACATACAGCTCATTCATACCCTCAGTGCCATGTTCTTTTTTTATACACCGTTTCTCGGTTGCCAAATGAGTGAATCTTATGTGGTATAAGATTTTTCTCTAGGCATCGCTATTTTTGAGCAATATCAATTTAACACGCACTTATCCTCCTTTTTTTAACGTAGACAAAGCTGCATTTAATGGATGCAGGCATTGAGTGACCTAACACACCGTAAAAAGTGGCAGAAACGCAATCTTGCCTTGTTACCGCCAAAGACGAAACCTACCTTCCCAGCTCGTTCCCATTAATTTATCATTTCAAATCCGCCAAACTATAAAAAATGAATGTGGATTCTAACAATGGACAGGGGTTGGTTCTGATTTCAGCACATACCAATGCAGCATGCGAATGACCTTGAGCCACTTTACCAAACCACTTTCGTTCTTGACACATCAACATATCTTTCGTGTGCTGGCTCTATTCAAGGTCGTCTGCCTACGCCATGTGTTTTAGGTTGCATTCACTGTGGTGTAGCAGCACTTGATCCCAACCTCACATCTTCAACTACATAGCGCAGTTCCTTTGGTAATTTACCGTCAGCTGCGAGCATTTTAACCATGCAACTAAGGAAAATTTTATAACCAATTCTATGTAACTGAGAAATATTCGGTTATTTGTTTAAGGAACAAGTTATTCAGGATCCATAATCTCTAAATTTTTTTCTAGACTATATGTCCGTGTAACATGATGTCAAAACACGTTTACCGGTATGATTTTTTTAGATCTTAATTTATGAAAATCTTTTGAATAATTTAGAGTGCTACATTATCAATGAATTTACTTGGGTAAATCAAATTTCACTTTCTGTGTTGATTTTCGACATCAGCCTGTTTACTTATACGAGATTCTGATTGTTAAATCTTGAAGCAATATAATCTTTCAGTGCATTATTCTTCCTTCAAAACGCCTAATTTAATTTGTGGTTTTTTTTTGTAATACTCATTCGCACAATCACTCAATTCAAGTGCACAGGTTTCTAGATAACCCTTACGTACTAAAAAAATTGTTTTATTATTTAAAAAAAACACAACACCGCATTTTTAATAAATTAGTTTCATTCTAAACACCAGAAGCGTAAACCGAATGACTGCAGTCAGGTTCCAATCAAGTACTTTTAACTCTACGAATGCTTACTGCAAATACTGTTACGCTATGCTGTTAATGTGATGTTCGGATATTTGCATGAGTGTACAACCTGGCGTATAAGTCCATTAAAATGCCAAAACAACTTAGATCTTTTATAGATTTAATGCAAAAACGTCTCCATAGCGTAGCTAAAAATGCCGTGAAGACTAAGATAGGCCGTATGTAATCGTGCGTTACCATGGCGACATCGTACACCAACTCACGCATTATTGGTAGCTTTAGAATGAAAGGTAAATCAGAGAGTAGGTGTTCACTAGAGCCCATGCTGCGTATGTTTTAACAAAAGAAATTGTTTGCATAACTAGTCGGATATTTTTTTTAAATTTCAATCGTAATTCCAAAAAAAATTAGGCGTCGACTAAACTTTTATTTCGCAAGTGTACACAGATTAAAAACCACATCTGAGGTATATTACATTCTATAACAAATATATGGTTAAATGCAGGAACATTCTTAGTAGCTGTGTTTAGAAAGCACAATATCTTAAATGACAGTTTGCAGTTGCAAGTTTTTGTCCTAGTATGGCAAACCAATTAGCCTGTTTGATTTGGTTTTAGAAAAACTCGAAGGTTATTTACATTAGATAGCTCCCTGTTGGAGTAATTGTATGGTGTCAGCGGGAAGAAAGGAATAAGAATTAAACTAAAAACAAGAAAAAAACTTTGCATTCTGCTATCTGTCGTTACTTAATCTCCAGATATGTTAAAATTAATATCACCTAAGCAAGCAACTTCTGCAAATTCATTGCATTTACTAAATCTAACTCACGATTCCCGATGTACACTCAGACTAAAAGGCAACAGGGCTTCAAGAATTATTCCCTTTGAGTAGACAATAGTAGTTCAACACTTTGTTTATTTATAAATATGCAAACTATTGTTGCTAGTATAGATATGTGATTTAGTTAATTAACTCAAACTGAAAATGATTAGCAAATATTTGCTGTGACTAAAATCGCTAGGTATTTATTAACAGTGCATCACGAACATAGTAATTATTATTGCGAAATGATAGGTTATGTACAGCTTCTCATAAATTGAACCCTTTTGCTTTACTTTATGGCCCTGCTAAAAACAACAATTTTGTGAAGAGGCGATTAGCACTAAATGGAATGTGCCAAAGCATTAACGAACTCCACAACAAAATGGTGTGCGCCAAATCCAGTTAATTCGGATGTGTTTTACAAATCGAGGTGGTCTGCATGAGTTAATAAATTAAATTGGTTACTGTTGTTAATTTAGGGAAAGGAATAAACGAATTTGGCCATATTTTAAGTATTATGAAACTTTAAGTGAAACAAAAGTCAATGACTAGCTCCTCAGACGCAGATCTAATTCAATTTATCCGCTACCGAAAGCAGTGCACAGCATGGAATTAGTTACCGTAAAGTTCAACTAATACTAACGATTCCATGATCTCGAAAGAAATATCGCCTTGGGTAATTATGCCTCAACAATCTGATCAAACTGATGCCGAAATAGAATGTTTAAAAAGTAATCAGTAAATGACATAGAGTTCAGCAAATTTCCGCTTAATAATCGTGATTCAAACAGCAGAATGAGCCTTTAGAACTAATTCAATAATATGACAATCGATAAGTGTCAAGACTTTACAAACCGTTCGCCATTCTTTTTGATTCATAGAATATTTTTAGTACTGACCTAAAAAGAAACTTGATTTTAAATGTTTTTCTATAAGAAACTACCCTAGTTTCACCTACATCTGCATCCATATTATTTTATAGAAAATAAAAAAAACACAAAACACAACCATTTTTTTTTGATTATGCCTCTTTGCTTAGTAGGCAGATAATTTCCTGCCTGAAATTTTAACTTAAATGGGAAAATTATTATTATTACAATTATTTAAATACAAATTTGTGTCTGAAAGTAAATATATTAATTACTGTCAATAATGCTATTTTTGACTCTTTGACTGGTTAGTAATAAGAGTGGAATTGCATTTTATATTTATCACAAAAGTGCATTTTCACAGACATTCGTCTTTAAACAGATGTAAAATTATTTCATTGGGACAAGACCACAGCTAAAATTTGCAGATGTGTTGCTTTCTGTTGGGTTTAAGGTGATTAGGCTGATTAGGTTGGGGAATTAATTTCCGGAAATGTCGGAAATATTAATGCAGCAATTTGTCACGCATAGGCCTTAAATATGACATCAATCTTTAGACCAATTGAATTCCTTGTCAGGGTAAAGAGATACTTACCAATTCATTGCTGCAGTCTTAAAAATAGAAGTGCATCTTGTGGGTAATAATGTCAGAATATCAAGCCTATACAATTTATGCCTGAGAGTATTAGAAGCCAAAACGTAAGGCTGCGCTATTATCCGCAAAGTTCCGTCAAGTTATGAATAGAAACACAAGCGTTCTGATTTATGAGCCACGAGCCAAAACCAAGGCTAACAAAGATACGACTTCGATGATAAGCGACATGAATAAATTAAAAAAATAAACGTTAATCTCCCGTTCGAAAAAAAGCTATGTTAGGCCTCATAATATAAACTAACAGAAGTTTACAGAAAGGCAAAGTTGTGCTTAACCACCAAAGGCCCAGATATGTATTGTATTTTTAGTAGTGAAATTTGTTTTAACACTATTGGCAAGACACTATTTGATATCCAAACAAGAAATGACATCATGCTTACTTGGAAAATTAAGAAGTCATTTCGCATTAAATTTTTGGAATCATTTACAGTTTGCTTTTGCTTAGGCGTGTGTGCTTCTAACGAGCAGTCATGCATAATCTATGAACCCAACGTAAAATACCTGATCATTGATTTGGATTGTTGGACGCCACACCATACCGCATTAGCCATTTGAGCCAAGTTGCAATATTTGTCAAATTACTGTCCTAACGAAATTTCGAATGGCATTTTATGATTTTAAGACTATAGCAGCATGAAAATATAAAGGATATTTTTCATTTAGGTGCACGATAGAGAATTTCAGCGGTCAAATTAAATTTGACAGATGAAGGTAGTGTAAACCGCTCTCTGTGTCATGGACATAATGAAACATTGTGAAGTAGTTTTAACTTGCATATTAACACTCATTTTTTATTACATCATTAATGCACACACTTGACTATGAAGGTATTTAAACGTAAATCCTTTGTTTTGATAACTTACGGCAAAAAAAAACGTTTACGATGCCATATGCATTTCATCTGCGCATAGCTTTACTTAAGATGATTTCGAAACAATGGTTATTAAATAAGTCCCTAATCATTATTTGAAAATCACAATATTAAAATTTAAGATGTGCCTCTTTAAAAATCTAAAAGTATGCGAGTACTTTTAAGGTTTATACATGTTTTTTACGCGACTCGTGGTCTTGAGAGAAGGGCCTAAAATATGTATTTTACGTATATATTTTTACATTTTTCTAAGTGACATTTAAGGAATCAATCAAAAATTTACTATTCATCTAACCGTAACCTTAGTCATAAATACGTATTCTGCTACCAAAAAAATTGAAAACTCTATTTAACTAATGGATTAAAAAAACATGAATCGTTTAACTCCAAAGCCTGGTGTTCTTAAAAATAACCTTTATCACGAAATAGTAAATTAACTCATTTATGTCAATTTGGTGCGTGATATATGAGATTAAAACAATGCTGTAATATTTAGCGTATGAGGCGGGTGTTAGAAAATTAATACTAGTCTATTCAATAAACGAACTGTGGATAGTTATATCAAGCAGTGCAATGCGTAATGTGCACAAGTTAAAATATTAAACTGTAGCGGCTAGAGGATTTAGCACTACCTTACAACCCTCTAGTTAACAGCCATTAACTACCCGAGGAAGGGGGTAAAAGAGGCGACAGAGAACACGACCGTTTATTAGTGTCGAACCAGCCAAGTGGCTTTATGGACGTATGGGTACGCGTGTGTAACGGACGAATGCTGACAAAGGCCAATAACAAAAGGGGTGAGTCATTGGTCCGCTTGGGCCCTCATGCACGCACACTCACGCGGGGTGGCTGTCAGTCCACTACAGAACGTTGACAGGGCAGTGGCAGTGAATGTGGTAGGAGGGCATCGGTTCATTACGAGTGATGACAAATTTGCGCGCTGATTTCGATGACATTCCACTGCAGCTGGTTCCTCACTCGTAAGGTCTGTCGTCCATATACACGTCCCCACGTTTTTAATATTTTGATGTTTAGAATGATGTATTTCTTTAAATCGTTTGAACAAAATATATAAAAGTGGCTCTAAGAGATTATGAATTGTTTTCTTCAGGGAAACTACATGCATCAGGATTTACGTTTAACATCCTTGCGCAATTTGTGAACAGGAATAACTGTTGGCCGACACGCATACTGTCAAATTAGAACAAGCCCACATGGAATTTACGTACAAACATCTGCACAGACATGATAAAAGGTATTGTGAAGTTAAAGAAATGCCATTCTGTTGGCAGAGCTTTTGGGCACATTCAATTCTATCCACATTTTCCGCACCATGTTCACATTTCTGAGCAAGAAAAATGTGACCCTAAGCTTTCTAAATCAAAATGCTCTTCACATTGTGCCATGGTCGGGTCCTATAAAACATGTAATACCTGATGCACACATTTCAGAATAAGTGATGTTGGTTTGGTAACTAATCGCAACCGAATAGCCTCGAAAGTACAAAGATGCCGAATCGCGAGGTCTACTAGATTAGCACTCGACGCACATGCAACAATAGCCTGCAACTCAGGTAGCAGTCACCCAAGTCGCCATTTTAAGCGCTTGTCCCAAATGGGTAAATTTAAAACTCCAAAGATGAATCCTGTGTATCTTTTCAGACATGGCTTATTCATTCAGCACACCATGGCAGATAACTAGGCCTTTTTCTGAGACACTACATGCTTACTGAATAACGTTTCGTGTTGTCTTACATTAATGTAGCGTCAAATACGACATGTGGAGTGCCCGCTGTCTGAGCATGTGGTTCTGGTTTTAAATGATGTTCCAATCACTGGAATTTAGGAATTTATTTATGGTTCTCGGTTGTGGAATACAATTAAAGTCTCATAATTAGTAATGTTCTCAAGCGCAAAGCATAACTGGTTTTCATATAGGCTGGATGTACATTGAAACGAATCGTCAATGGATCCAGTAAACGCGACTTGATTATAGGACTGTAAGTAACCCAATCAGTAGCAAAAGGCGTGACCTTTGACAAATGATTGATCATGTGCTATCACCTGCTCCGATAATCATAATCATGTACAGGTCACAGACCGTATCAAGCGTTCCATCTATTTTACTGAAATGCCGCCTATTTTTCAATGCATTTGCAATATTTTAAAGAATCCTAAAAGTATTCTTATGGTCAAATATGACCAAATTGCATATGCATATAGCTTGACACACGCCAAGTAGTTCACAAAACCATGACTGTGACGAAAATGTGTGTAATTTTAGTAATGAGTGATTTCTTTGAAAATGCATTTGAAATCGTCAGAATCAGAAAGCGAACAGAAAAAAAATTGATGCCGTCTCTTCTACGCGCCGGTACAATAGGTGTGTTGATGTATCCGGTTTTCGGTATAGCGTTACCTTTTACCAAAAGTTGCAAAAAACCAAATTCTGAAAAGAACACACCATTTCAATTTTATATGTAAGAAATGGGCATTTGCATTATCGAAATAATTGCAGTGGATTGGTGGTGGCCAGAGTAGCTTCCTCTTTTCAACCTGCGATTAATCGGAGATGGCTGATTGGTAAAAATAAATACCGTCGAAGTACTCGGCAATACTTTATTTCTAGCGTCACGTTTTGTGTAGCTGGCTAGAAGCTCAGTGCCAAATTTTCATAAATGAACATATTTAGCATTAATGCATTTATCGATGTTGTGCTGGTAACGGCAGTTATTCATATGCGATTTATTGTGACTTGAAGCACACTGGTTTAGCAAACAAGTGATGATGCGAAAACAGTTAATGTGAAAAAACACTGAATCAAGTTAAGCACATATATTTACTGTGTTTGCATCTTAAAACATCTATTGCATGCATTCTACCTGTCCACTTTGCATGTTATGTTTTGTGGTTTAAATTTGATGTCCGTTGTTTGAAAGGGAGAAGAAGCAGCATTTGCAGAGAAATATAGTTATGGAAGCGTGACAATCTAAACACATGACCCCTGTGTTTGCCCTTCCAACTCACAAACTGCATGGCGTTGACGTATCCTAATCTATATATGACATTGCAGATTGCACTTAACGGACCTAGTAACAATATGATGCCAGTGGAATGGATGTGACGACCATGGGCGAAGTCTTACATTCACGCTGTCACTATAGCAACTGCAGTGGAAAAAACTTATTTATTTCCAAGTCAAGATTGCGAAATAAATGTAGAATCGTGTATTTTAAAGTTTTCATTAACAAAGTTGATTAGAAAAAATGAATAAACTCAACTAGTCGTTTGAATGTTATTCGAGGAAAATCATTGCAATTAACAAAGGACAGTAGAGCATTGACTGCCGAAAGCCTCTTAGAGATGGAGGTTGTTGTCTGTGATTGGCTTGTTGACTGGCATTTATTTGTGCTTGTCGCTGGTTTCGGTTGGGTCAGCGATTTCTTCGTAGAGCTAATCATCTGGTTGTGCTTGTCTGTGTCTGTGTTTGAATGAATGGCTCTATCATTTCTAAGGAATCAGTGGCAACCGCGTCTAATGTAGGCTCACCCGCATACAACACAGCTCCTAGCTTTGTCATCTCAGTGCATTGCTTACGGTAACTGCCCCGTCCTTGAGGGCATCCACCGCAACTTGACAAGCGTCTGTCTCGACTTTTCTTCGAATTAAGGCGACTGTGACGGAATTTTAATTTTTTCAAGCATTCTACAGCAATGAAGGCGTTAGAATCAAGTAACTGAAGATTTTTTAATGCTATAAAAATATATTAGACAGTAGAATTATTGTGGAATATTGTAGTTTTTGCGTCAGGGTTCGTGAAGCCGGATAGAGGCTGGATATCCTATTTTTGAACATGCACACATTTGGCAATAATACATTGATCGCCGTTGTGCTCGCAACGGCAGTAAATGCAGACACATCTTTGGCGATGCTAATTGCAATATTGCTGGCTTTAGTTCCCTAAGTGAGAACGAGAGGCTTTTCAAAAGCGAAAACGCTTGCAGTGATTGCTTTTACGGACCGCATTGCATGCACAATCAACGCACTCAGAAACAAATGCCTACATCCCCATCGACTTTGACAGGACCAGAAGAGACAGCAACCTCCGTTTCCACACGGCTCTCTCTAGTCCAAGCTTCGATGTTCGTAGTCATTTACATGGAACTTTGCAATTCATTTTTAATTCACGTTTCCTGGTTGCCCAAAAAATGAATTTAATGTGGCATAAAATTTTATTGTAGGCATTGCTACGTTTGCCGTGATATCAGTTTATTACATACTTATCATCTTTTATTAAAGTAAACAAAGCCGCATTTAATGTATGTAGACAGCAATTGACTTAACATACTGAAATAGGTAGGCGAAGCACAATCTTGCCTTGTTAACATCAGAGATGAAACTTACCTTCACAGATTATTTTCATTAAATAATCACTTTAAATCTGCCAAACGTAGGACGGGTGCTAGTTCTGTTTTAAGCACAGCATAATGAATGCAGTATCCAAAACACATTTGTCCACTTCAACACACATCATTCGTTCTTGACGCATCAACATACCTATTATGGGCTAACATTATCCAGCGTCGTTTGCCTACGCCATGTAAGGCAGGTTCCAATGCATTCGTCCAGTTAAGAGTAGCAGCCCCTGATCCAAATATCACATTTTCAACTACATAGCGCGGTTCGTTTTGTGACCGCGGACTACCAACAAACTCCATGGTAATGAATTGTCATCTACAAGCATTTCTGCCATCCAACTAAAGGAATTTTAATGACATAATCTATGTAAATGAGAAGTATTCAGGATCCATAATCTCGAATTTTTTTCTAGACTATATGGCCTTGTAACATGACATTCAAACACATATGAGAGTTAGATTTTTGGGGTCTTGATTTATGAAAATGGAATGAATAAGTTGGAGAGCTTTTTTATCAATGCAGTTAATAGGATAAATCAAAATGCATTTTCTGTGACGATTTTCAACATCAGCTTTACTACTTACTCGAGGTTCTGGTTATCAACTTTTAGAGTAATGTACTTTTTAGGTGCATTATTCTTCTTTCAAAATATCTAAAAACATTTGTTATTCGTTGTTGCTACGCATTCGCACAGCCACTGAATTCAAGTACACATGTTTCCAGATAACTCTTGCTTACTGAAAAATGTTTTATGTGCTATTGTTTTAAAAAAACCACAACACCAAAATTTGAATAAATTAGTTTCATCCTAAATACCAGAAGTGTAAATCAAATGATTGCAGTCAGGTGTCAATCGAGCACTATAATCTCTACAAATGCTTACTGCAAATATTTTTTTACGCAATGCTGTTAAATTATTTTTGGCAAATCCACTTTTAAGTTTGCAACTTGGCGTAAAAGTCCCTTAAAATGTCGGTCCAACTTGACATCTTGCCCAAACATTAAAAAAACACAAAGTGTTGTAGAAAGTGTTGCAGAAATCAAAAAATCAGCAAGTTCAACCTCCGGTCATTTCCATCTCCGTTTCCATTTCCATTTTCCATTTTGCGATCAACATTAGATGTAATGCCAAACTCATTTGAAACCACACTAAAAGTATGAAACCTGCTTTGATTGGCATGACAGAAATTTACTTACATACATTCACATACACAAAGTTGCATATGAACAATGGTAAAAAAATAATTTTGGCATTGATGTTTGCAAATTCACACATGACATTACCTGCTTACCAATTGAAGAGCTTTAAACTGAAATAATATTTGCGTCCTGTGTTTTATTTCCTGAAATTTTTTTTTAAAACAGCTGCTTTCCTTGCTGTCGTCAGTATGCGTGCGGTGCCTTATAATGGATAACAAAAACGGTTTTAATAATAGTCTTTCAGAAATTTTACGTAACTTGATTAAAACTAATTTGTTTAGAATGTCGCCAAAATTTTAGCCTGCAGTAAAGTATTATCACCTAATATTAGGTTTGGTAGACTGAACAAGCGATTTGTAAGAGCAAGCGTAAATATAAAATTTTCATTTTCATAGATTTTCTAAGGTTCTTTAACATTAGTGTAATGTATGTGGTAAATTGCACCCAATATTTAATGAATTTTTTGATGCTTTTCCTTCTTGATTGAAATATAAGTATTCTTTTATTTAAGACTTAGTAACTTAAATGGTACATCTTGACACCTATGTCAATGCGTGTGATGATGTTAGATGATGTGATGACAAATAATCCTATGTTGCCTTTACATTACTACTTGATTATGTTGCCCATTTTTTCACGGTCAGATGTATAAGTTTGGATTGAGATGATGATGTTAGTTTACAATTACAAGTTAATTCTAAAGTAATTTGATTCACAAAAGATCGGGTGTTATGTTTGCTAGTAAGATTTTTTGGCCGATATCGAATTGTGTAAGTCTGCATATAGAGGCTGTTGCCAGTTGACTCTCCAATACTTGATACCCTGAGGATAAGTGATATTTTACGCTGGACAAATGCTTCACAAAAGGCTAGAACACGACTCTGACAAAACTTTTCTATCGTAAAAAATGATTGATGTAGATGAAACTAGCGTAAAGGCTTTTAGAAAAAGCTTGAATATCGAGCTTGTTGTGGGGTCATTATCAAAAGCATTGTATGTATCATAATGAATGTCGTACTTTTTGTAAATTTTAAACGCTTATAATGATTTCTGTTTAAATTACGTAGAGTAGGCAGAAATACGTTAAATTCTCTGCTTTTTACTAACCACTTTAAAATTACCCTAATTTAACATTAGTAAGTGCCAGAAATTTAGTCCTTTTACCTTAGTTTACATAAACCTTTGTTTTCAGTTCAACGTTCTGCAAGGACGTCTCCATGGCATACCTAACACTGTCTTCGAGCCTAAAATAGACATTTGGTAACTGTGAGTTACTATGGTAACATCGCACACTAAGTCACGAATTATTATTGGTTCAAGAAGGAAAAGAAAATCAGACAGAAGTTTTACACTAAAGCCGATGAAAGGTATATTTTTGTCCGTACAATTTATTTAAGAATTTTGTTTGATTTTTTCTAAATTTTAGTCTAATTCTGGTAAAGCAATGCTGACTAAAGATTTATTTTACAAGTTCTAACAGATTGAGACGTACTATTGAGATATATTGCATTCATTAAAAAAATACATGGTTAAATGCATGATCATTCTCAATAACTGTGTCCAGTAAGCAAATTAATGTAAATCACAATTTAGATTGTTAGATTTGATTTTAGAAACACTCAAAGGTAATTCGCATTAGACAGCTCTCTGTTGGATCAGTTGCATGGTGTTAGCGGAAAGAAAGGAATCAGGATTTAAATTGTGACTAGAAACGCACACCTTGCATTCTGCTATTAGTCGTTACTTAAGCTGCAGCAATCTTAAAATTACTTTAACCGTAAAAAAGCAACCTCTGCAATTTCACTGAATTTACCAAAAACGTTTTCCTATTCTAAAAGTACACTGGATTTAAGACTGTAGTGGACTGACAGCCGCCCCGTGCGAGTGTGCGTGCATGAAGGCCCGTGTGTAGCGATGACTCATCCCCTTTTGTTATTGATTTTTGTCAGCATTCGCCTGTTACGCACGCGTGCTCATGCGCACACAAAACCACTTGGCTGGTGTGATACTAATAAACAGTCGTGTTCTCTGTCGCCTCCTTTTTCCTATCCTCGGGTAGCCACGGGCCGTTAACCAAAGGGTTGTAAGGTAGTGATAAATCCTCTAGTCACTACAAGACTTTAAGTAGACAATAGCGGTTCAACGCCCTGGATTGTCATAAACATGCAAATAGGTTTTGCTAATAAATGTGTATATTGTAAGTCACATTACATAAACTGACAATGCCTAGGCAATATTCACTGACTACAATTACTGTATATTTGCTAACAGCACATCATAGACATAGTGACTATTATTGAGAAATATTAGGTTAGGTTCAGGTTCCCATAAATTATACTTTTTTGACCTACCTTGTCACCCTGCTAGAAACAACGATTTTTTGCAGAGGCAATTAGTACTAAATGAAATGTGCCTATGCATTAAGGAGCTCCACTATGTGCATTGGCGC
Organism: Mesocestoides corti; assembly: GCA_900604375.1. Classification (NCBI taxonomy): domain Eukaryota; kingdom Metazoa; phylum Platyhelminthes; class Cestoda; order Cyclophyllidea; family Mesocestoididae; genus Mesocestoides; species Mesocestoides corti. The sequence goes on from UXSR01005503.1 coordinate 58,631, forward strand.
ACTCGATATCCAATGAATTCGGGTGTGCTTCATAAAATGAAGGTGGCTTACATGATTCAATGAAATATATTTAAATAACGCTGTACCTAAACAAGTCCAAATTAGTCAGTAAACTGTGGTTATGTCTAGTTGTGCGACGACGTATTCTCCATTTTTTTTCTGAAATTTAAGTGTAAAAGATTGGCTAATGACAAGCTCATTGGAAGCAGAATAAAGTCGATTTACCCGATGCCGAAAGCAGTGCACGGCATGCAATTAGTTATCATAAATTTCAACTAATATAAGCGATTTCATGATTTCACGAGACAAATCATCTTGGGTAATTATGCCTGAACAGTCTGACCAAAACCGAAAAAAATGTCAAAGTCGAAGAATTAACAAAGTGATTAGCCATTTTCATTGCGTCTAGCGTGAAAACAAAGAATGACTATGCGTGTTAATTTAGTCGGAATGTCGTCAATAAAATTTCTCATCTCCTACAAAGAGTAGGTAACGGCTGTATCATTTTTTCGTCTTCACACGAACGAATTCGACATAACCAAAGATATTACCCGTGTTTTTTTTCAAAACGTTACACTACCTAATCCTTTGTTATGGACATTTACCACACATTGTTTTATTTCAGTTAATTTAAAAACACATTTTTACGTATATATTCGTCAAAGTAACACAGACATAATTTGCGGACCATGTAGGCGGCAATACTTGTGTAATGAACACCATTTAATTTTTTCTGCTGCACGTGAAATAAGTAATTGGCAAAAAAAGTACATTCAGCGTCTTTTGTTGTGTTAATCGTCTTAAGTTGCCTTAGACTGAGCTAAAGGGGAATAGGCTTTGTTGTAAAAAACCAAGCGTTTTCTGTGTGGTACTGTATCCAGGCAGGTTTGATGGCAACTGGAGTAACTAAAACTATTATTTTAATTGGCTAACGTTAAGAACATTTAATCTCTGATGTATTTTAGCAGCATTAGGATGCGATTTCAATTTTATCTAACAAATCACGTTTGACATTTGAATACAATATGCAAATTTTTTAATAACGTTAAATCTCTCTGCTTAGGCATACATTGAAGCAATGTTTCAGACTTGCAAATAAATCCCCACCTGTTCTCAAATAAAATGCTTCTTATTATTGAGCAGCTTTAAGCACAGATGGTTGCGGAGGTAGTTCATCTTGATATATTTGTCATCAACAATTTGCTGAGGAAACACAAGGGATTAGCTCGGTTTTAAAAAGGCGATATTTGCAGAGTAGCATTAAAATATAATTTAATTTTTTTCTCTAGACAAACAACTAACCATAAATCTAAATAAACGGAAATGGCTGATAACATTCCCGAATCCCCTCGTAAGCAGTAGAAAATCTATTCATCTCAATTAGTGTTACTTAGACAGTGATAACAACTACAGCGCACCGTCTACAGATTGAGCCAGCCAAATTGACCCAGAAAACGATCGGACCTGCAGCTGAGACCCGTTGATATCAAACGGCGATTTCGGTAAGTAGCACTTTCTTAGTCGAATAATTGGGCTACATTGTGTTTGGCTTAAGATATTAACTGCCGGAATATGAGAGTTTGTTTGTAATTTTTTAGCATCGCTTACATCAGTATAACATTATAGACACATTGCTTGCTGATTTTAAACAAGGTTAATTTGTATAGACAATAGAAAAGAATGATCAAACGTTAAAACAAAGACAAAAAAAAGCTATCCGCATCTTAATTAGGATGCACTTGTCGAACATTCGCTGTATTTACTCAAAAATATCTCATGCCAATCTTCCAGTTAATGTTAGTTAAATGGATATTGCACTTTTGATCGACAGATAAAACGTGCGTCTGTTTGTGCGTTAGGAAAACAAAATGACTGCAATTTGCACGAGGCTACTGACCTGTTCATTGTTTTTGCGAATTAAATGAATAAATATGCATTAAGCCTGTGATGTTAAAGCTTGTAATTTAAGGTTTCAATGTATCTGTCACAGCAAACGCATAAGAAACTAGTGCAGCGTAGAGTTACATGGGAATGAGGATTGAATCCATTTAAGCCTGATCCTTTATAGACCAATTTCGGACGTCTATATGCTTACAAGATACCAACAGTTGCTACCCAAGTTCACTAAAAATTGATTATTTATTCAGAGTAACCCAATCACAACAATTTTACCTTGTGGGAGTGAATTTTTATACAAATATGCAAAGGCTACTTATTTTTCAACATATGTATCTTGTTTGATCGGAATGCAGGAAACACTCACGTTTTTTTTACATTTTGTGCTTCCCATGGAGCCATTTTATGACAATGCTCTTTTGTTGTTTAAAATAAATGCATGTCAATTGTGTTTCTGTCAACTTAGGTCTTTCTAATATCATGTGCGATAAATTACTTGCGCAGACTGTTGTGTGTCAGCAAAAAAAATAACTACATGCATATTGGGCAAATCAAGTTTGACTCACTTTTATGCGCCTTTCACAAAAAAATTATAGGCTTCTTGCATTTTCATTCAAATAGCAAAAAAACAGGATACAAATAGGAAATACTAACGCTAAGGCAATTATGCTCTAAGATAGGGTTTTGCAAAGATAGCGATCATTTCAAGCACTTAGTTACCTTTTTTTTGTTTTTCATCAAACCAAACGAAAAACAGAACTACGCCACAGAACTTTATTTTTCTGAACCTTAAAGTAATTACTGAACCAAATGTCACAACGTGGAGATTTAAGCAGAGGTAGCAGTAATATTTAAGAGAGGAACTGAATGTTAATGGTGGTGCTGATATCTGTGGTCTAAGTTATATTTTGTAATAATTTAGCCTACAAAAAACACTCTGCGTTTTAGAAAAAAAAGAGAAATTATCGCTTGAGAAAAGCAATGGTTTATGTCTTTTCAAGTCAACTCTAGTAGACCTTGTCGAAAAAACATTGGCTTCAGAACGTAATATTTTTTCTTCATCTCGGGTATCAGGGAAGCGTAATTGGGCCAGGATCATCTCAGTGATACAAAATTCAGTAATGTTACGAATAATAATTAAAAAGTGGCAGTGAAATTAAGGGTGTATTTTGTAAATCAAACAATGGATTTAAAGATTACTTATACATGTTCCCTTGTTTCCCAATCTGTGTAAACGCCTCCTCCGGTCATTTTCTTCATCGCGGGTATCAGGCAAGCGTAACTGGTTCAGGGTAAACTAAGTGGCCTTGGTGGGAGTTAAGACCACATGTTGGGGCCCACATCAGCGCCGCCAGGTCGTTCACAGCTCTCTTGTGGTCTTCTGCATGACATCGCATAATTATTCTAAGATTAATGTTAAAGAGATACAACGCTATTGAGTCTAGATTACCAAACACAAAATTCATTTGACAGACCGAGGATATTTATAAGTCGTGGCACGATGTCCGTCAGGTGACCAAAGCGCTGTCATTTAAACTGGTATCTTTCTATGTTTGCTTACTCAAGGCAATAAAAAAGACCACTGGCCTTCCGTTACAATCTCTTTATTTGCAATGCGTTTTCCTTTCATGCATAGAATTTCGCAAGCATAAATTAATTTTGATATTGCACCTGTAACAGGAATTTGTGGGTTGAGAAAGTTTGACTTTATTATAACCATTTTTCCAAATGCTTATAGATAAGAGAAGAGATTTAGGTTTCTGCAAGTGTAATTAAACCCAGACGTGTGCCAAGATCTTGCCACAGATTCAACATTGACAACAAGTTCATATCGAAAGGGTATCGAATAAACCTAATTGAAGTCTAATCCATTTTACCTGAAATTATACGAGTACGACATAGTTTAGAAAACACCGTAAAAACAGCCAAAGAATTCATGTTCACTCAAATATAGTTAGGTTCTCTGAAATCCACTAATGGTGCGGCACTTTGCGCTTAAGGCCATGAGAGTGTCATATAAAGCTAAAATGAATGCGCTGATATTTTGCGTTTGTATTTAGGTTATAAATGAAAGACGTAGTAGGCTAAAGCAAACAAAGGCAAGAAAATTACAACTAGCCAAAACTAGTGTTTTTTTTAATATTAAATTAACAACGTGGTAAACAGGTTAACGGAATACCTCCTTTTCTGACATTCGAGCAACTCAGAACACAACTGGGTTGTAAGACATTGATTTATTTTTATGTTAAAGAAGCAGAAGAAATAGAATTTTCCCTTCATGAGAATGGCCATTTACCAGTTTTCTAGAAACCGAAAAGACGGTATCGAAAACAAATTGGCAGTGCAGGTTTATGAAAGAAATATCATTGCCATGATTACAAACATCAGAGCAATGCAAGCAGAGAGATGCGTGGAGAAGGAGGTTGATGAAGGTGGTTTGCTAGCTTTGCCAGATTGTGTCTCTCAAACTGTACGTTACTTCCGTCCTGGCAATCACCTGCTGCATTTTAATTGACGGTTTCTCCTTTATACTGGTGATTGTTCCTTTTTAGATTAACGGTTTTTTCGTTGGGCTGAGCATTTTCTGGGTTTGAATGAGTGGTTTCTTCGTTGTGCTAGTCGTTGTTTGGATCTGAACAATTTGCTTTTTCGATGCTGCGGATTCACGGACCACAGGTTCCTCCAGAGGCACACGCACAACTCCTGGCGTTGTCATCACAGTGCATTGCTTGCGGTAACAGCCTAGTCCTCGAGGGCATCCACTGCAACTTGATCCGCGTTGGTATGGCCTCTCGTACCGATTACGGCGACTGAAATCACATTTGAAATTTTATCACGCATTCTATTATTCGAATGCCATAATAAAGATAATATTTCTTAAAACATTGACATCAATTATCCCTAAGTGGAAAGTACAAAATGTGGCAGTTTAATTTTGCGACTTTCGTAGCCAAAATGTGCATTTTGCATTTACGAGAAATGCAGAAAATCAACTTACCCAGGCTTGTAGAGGCACGCAATAACGTATTGAGGTGTGGTCCAAAAATCCCTATGTTCACATAGACGACGATAGCAGCCAATTTGGCGCGATGTCGCGAAAACAATCTACATAAAACCCAAAATTAAATTAGCAATCTGCGAGTGGTAGTAAATGATCAATGGTAACTTTGGTTTCTTCTACAATCCCCAGAGAACGCCTTGGTTTCTCGTGAATCCAACATGTACAGCTTAAGAAGGCATTAAATTCTTCCGTCAGCATATAATCATTTGGCTTTAATTGGAGGGCATTCAGCTCTAGTGTTTTACTTATTACATGCATTCATCTTAACATATCAAAGAATTTAATTCAGATTATGTACGAGAAGCCTGCACATAGAATACTGATTAAAAATAGAATCAAGACTGATTCGTCTGTTGGTCAGATTACTTAGACTACATTTATAGTCAAGCAACAATACATCAATTTGTCGCTAATACCAACATGCTAGCAGACGTTTTTATTATTCACTCTAAAGTTACTCGTTTTGTTGGTTAATGAAATAGTGCATTTGTGTAATCAGGGGTTTGTACGAACCCGCCGATAGTTGCCACACAAACTTGGGCAGGTGTTATCTTCATAGTCGTGCAATTCTTTTTGGGAGTCGAATCTTGACGCCGGTTCAAACGACGAGTCTTCACGTTTGTAGCCAGATTGCAAATTAACTTCCAGGTCTTTAAATTCAGGGTAAGGAGATGCACTTGGCAAAATGTAAGTGCAATTCATCAACCATTTTTTCGCCGATTTTTCCAGTTCAAATGAGTAGTCCTGTGCAGAAAAATATGCAGAGAATAGTGATTTAGAGATGCGAATAACGCAGACACTTAAATATGTGGTGATTTTGCTCTATTCACTTTTGCAGAATTATCTTCACAGTTGATGGACTTGTCGTTCACTTTCAAACATGTCAGTTGCCTTAGTGCCTTTGTGCAATCACTGATAAATATTACCGTGGGACATGCGATGATATGTTTTACGCCAGCCCTGATAAAAATGAATCTGTAATCTTAAGTCAGCCGTGATAACACTAAGGCACTAATGAGAAAACTCTCTAATAAATGCACGCCTAGACAAACTAGTGGACGTCACAACACGAACCATCAGCATCATGTTGCTAGCAGGTGGTTCAAGCTCTTCTCGTATCTTCCTGTGCACCTCCAATATTCTTGCACGTTCTTCCTCAGTGAGAGGTTCGGACTTAGACCAACATGCCAACGTCACCAAGCAGATGAATTTCAGCATGACTACTAAAACTTAATAGTAATCAAAGCAAAATTGGCGACGTTAACTTGCATCTTGCAATACTACACGTCCTCATAATTGGAGAGAACAATAGGCTAATGCGATGCTCATGGAGATGGTGGAATATATAGGTACTGGTTTCCGTGGGTAGAGGCAGCGTGGATCAGTTTGACACACCTGTTGTTGGCAGAAAAAGAACACGTTCTTGTGTAATTTTGCGTTATTTTTAAATGTCTATTTTAGTTGAAAGTGAATACTGCAAAATCAATTTAGACGAGGGATTGAATCGCGAATCCTAGCAAGAGTCAATCCATCTCAATGCAATTTTTGTGGACATTACCATCGTTACCCCTTTTGAGCCTAATTCCTAACTCTTCATTTTCTACGCAGCTACTGAAAAATTGCCGCTATAAAAAAGATATCGTTTTAAGACACTTTGGTTGCAATAGAGTTTTTGTCACGCACTGGTTTGCTCAAGGTTATTTAATGATAATTTGCTGAAATTCGATTCTTTTTACCTAAGGTCAACTTCTGGCTCGCTCGCTCTCTAAGAATTTTGCATAAATTTTACTGGCGTAGGACTTGCGTCTCATTAACTTGACAAATAGACTTGGCAATGACAATTATTCCAAATAGAGACATATGGGCCAAAAGTGTAAATCAAACTCAGCAATGATCTTCCTTTGTACAAATACATGCGTTTCGACAATGTTTCATGATTTTACTGAAATTACTACCATTCCAGCATTGAGGCAATTTTGAACGCCTTCTTTTTTGCCTTTCCACTCCTTTGAACTATGTTTTTGACATTTTAATCAAATAATTTTATAACAAATGTTAAATGGACTTTGCATTTCGCATGCACTGAGGTCAACAGATGTGTCAACATACCAAAATAGTTCACTATAATTACGTTAGTAACCGGCCAATGGCTGTCTGCATTCATTCGTAAACCGCTGATTTTGAAATACGACGCTTTAAGTCAGTCTTAATATTTCGCATAAACTGTTTGGTGGGTTTAAAATCGACTAGAAATCTTCTGATAAAGGCTTTGAACGAGTATTAATACAACAGAGTCAATCGACAGCACATGCCTATATTGGCACATATTTTTCATGCCACATGTTTTCTTGATTTCTTTAAACAAATGTCAGCCATGACTAGTGTGCACCGCTACTGTCTTTTGCATGACCTACAGTGACCAGTCCGCAATGCCTACCTTGACACAATTGACTGCCACTAATTTGACCAGTTACGTTCTAAATTCATATTTTACGCATTGTAATATAACCTCGTTGTGTATTACCCATCGATTTTCGTATTTCACGAATCTAAGCAAATTACATTTGTGCCCTGCCTTGCAGCATTTGGAGAAATTGACACGGACATTAGCAGCAAACCAGGATTGTCACATTTGCAAGATCATCTAGAGCGTTTACCTACCTCAAAGAAAGTGTTTGGTCAAATTCGTCTCTGGTGAATATTATTTTGTTCATTTTTTCTCGTACCACCTCCATTACCTATGACCACGGGGATTAAGCAATGGGATGTATGCTCAAAGAACGCATTGTCAACTTGTAAGCAATTACTGGAAAACATTTATGCTCGGATAATAGCTTATTTTGGGCTACCCGATGATTTGATAAGGATGTAGTGTGCGGTTAATGGGTGTTTCCAACTTGCTACACGGTCAGCATTCTCTTGCATTGACTTCACTGACGGAGCAGGAGTTTAATATATGTGCGTGCCAAAATATACGACGGCATTTCCTTTGCAGAGTGTGTGCAAGCATTGCATTCAAAATGCTGATACCGCATTTGTTGACACCATGAGTTCAGTAAACGCATTATGGTATGCTGCAGAATAGGCAAAAACGGAGTCACAAGTTGTTTTGGCGTGCTGGAAAATGCAAAGTGATTTGCAAGTGTTGGCGTAGGCGGGGGATGCGAAAGAGGTACATCACACAACGCTGTT
>UXSR01005504.1:6352-22762 GCA_900604375.1 Mesocestoides corti
TATGAAGAGATTCGGATCACGAAAGAAGAGAAAGCACCAGATGATTTCTTGACAGAGCGATAGCAACTAAAATGAATGCGTGTTTTCTATGGCATTTAATGTCTGGCGTTGGTTGCAATGAAGAATTCGATTCCCAACGAACCCTACTTCCAAGTGACATGCGGTTGAGCTAAAATTGATTTTCGGTGTATACATTATTGCGTTTCCTTGTCCGGTGTATGACCGGGCTTCGTACCTTCTGATGGACGTCGCTTGACCAAAATCGCTTGATAATCGCACATGAATTCTTCAACAACGATGCTGACTACACTACCGGTGACTCCAGATTTGAGACCGAATAGTGTTACTTAAATAATTGCCTATTCACTACTCACCAGGTGCATAGTTCAGCGTCCACTGGTCCTTCAACCCGAAATCACGTCAGTGAACGGGCGTCTGAATCGTGCTTCGTCATTCTGCATTGTTCAATGTCGGTATCTTTAGCGTCAGGATTAACCTCTTGGACAGGAGACATTTTCGCCAAGTTTTCTAACGTGCTCGTAATGTTGACCAAATCTATTCAATAACAGAAAACAGAGAACAGCAAATTTAATCTTGAAAATACTGTCCTTGGTCTTCTATGACCAATTCCAACTTCAACGTTTCCAGGTCGCAAAAGATACTTGCAGGCTTTGAGGGAATAAAGTCATGGGCGAATTCACACGCAATGTCCAGCATTTTAAGCTCTGTATCCACTACGGTGAGCTGTTGCTGCTGCATTGACCGGATCAAATGTCAGTCGGATGGGGTCCAGTTTGGTGGATGTGCCGTGTGTGGGAGATCATCCTATTCCACGTTCATGAGGTTGAGCGTTGACAAGCAATAGTACGACTTGTCTGTTTCCCTGAACGGTAAATGAATTTTTTTCCGATCAAATTCTTGGATCAGTTTGTTCAGTTGTCGGCTGTAGAGTTCAACAGTCACCGTCTGACCAGTTTGCATGCGCTCATGATAAAACGCACACTTCATGCCCCTCCACATACACAGGAGAAGCTTCTTCAAGTGGATGTCCTGTTACGGGGTCAGTGTACTGGGTTGCCCGGGATCTACCCACGACGCCATTTTACGTTTAGTATTCTCGTAACGAAAGTATACTTTTCATCAGTCGTCACATTTTTACACAAGCAGTCGGTTTTTCGTCGGTGCAGGTCAAGCAATGGAAGGCGTGTGTTCATGCGTTGACCTAGATTGTGGTAGGTGAGAATAAGAGAGGGGGACAGAACTTCTAATTATCAAATTTTTCCCATCTGGTGCACACGCTTGCACATAGCTGTTTGGGTGACTGCTAACTGAGCTGCTAACTCTGGTCACGTTAGCGTTGAATCTTCATCAAGAAATAGTTGCGATTCCACGTCTTCAAAATGTCGAGGCTGCTGTGTGGTGGGCAGGTGATCACTACGATCAAAGTCCACACTTGGAACACGTTTGATGCAACCCAATGCCGGCACCACCAACAAAGCGACAAAGTGATTACCTGTTGCAATTCCAATAAAATTCAGTGTCATCAAATGTGACGTTTATCAGGAGCCATTGTCCACTCTGCTAATCTGGGGGGTTGTGCAACTCACGTGGACTTGTCACTTGGTGTTCTGAAGCCCTGTCTGCCATCCTTCCAAAACCACAAAAGCTACTATTTTAGATATAATTTTAAGCTCGAAGCAGGTCTCTGCGAGAATTAATTCATGTTCTAATGTCTGGGGATTAATATCAGTCACCAAGTGCGTTTATCAACGTGGCTGCTTCTTATTGAATGTCACACATTGTACGTAGACAGGAAAGGATCTTTCTCGTATTGACGAATTAGAACACAGAATCAAATTTAAGAGTGTCCCGGTTACCACTGATGCCAATATTTCTCCAAACAAAAGAATCCAAGCAACTTGACGTCGTCTCAGTTTTTAGGCAGACGTTTACCCAATATTAGTCTGGAACCATGTCAGTTGGTGCCTTTTCGTGGGATCGAATTTGTCGCAGAATGTGACTTGATGCACAATTCGCGTAGTTTGCCTTAGTGTGACATGTCTCTCACTACCTCACTGCCAGCCAAGTCGCGCTTGAACACGTTTAGCATCTGCAGACACCAGTCACATTACTTGAGAGTACTTATGGCGAAGTTATTATTGATTCTTTATTCGTATCAATTTTTTTGCTTTTATCGAATTCGCTTCAATTTCACTGATATAAGTTCCTCCAACTAGCCCGTGTCGCCATTGGTCAGCGGTTAGTCGCGGGATTCTGATCACGCCTCATCGAAAATTGATTAGCTCGTTAAATTGTCATTCCCCACCATGTGTTTGATAACTACGTATTAATTTACGATTTTGAAACCAGTCCATGTCAGGCAGAATGAGATTCAAAAATCAGCAGAATATTTTGTTGGTGTTCCTCTCAAGAGCATATGAGGCTCTTCCAAATGGTCAATTACCGTCAGGGGCAGTCGGGGTCCATGATAGTCTGGAGTATCCACGGGTGGAAGCAGATGGACTGTTGAAGGTGGGTATGTGGTGAACGAGTTCAACTGCCTAATACGACGTGACCCACTGAGCAATGGAAGGGCAACAGGCCGCAACAGATGGTCGTGTTCGCCGTAACGGTGTGTCGTGTCGCGTTGAAGAGAAATTGGTGGCAATGAGGGCAACTCGGATGCTGACAAAACTCGGGAACACTCCATCGGCAGGAACACATTCAACTAGACTGCCTGTGGAACTTATACCAACGACGTTCTATAATGGCAGAAGCCCAAACTCGACATCATGGCACAGAGGAACAAGTGGATTGATTTGAGTTGGAGCATTACCAGACAACGCCGACAGACTCAACCCCAGGTTCCCCCAAGGAGAGAATATTGGTGATATCAGCAACCCGTAAGACTTTGTGCTTTTCATTAGATTAACTATCTTATAACTGTCTTTGTGTATTGTTTTAAGTAAAGAGTTTGCTCTTATTTCGTATCGACTGCTCTCAACCCATAGACTAATTCCAGTCAGAATGTGTTGTCAACCGCATATGCGGCGAAGGTACCAAGAAGGCACTTCGGATCATCGCCATGAATCGTGAGATTTACAACCCTTATATTGCAGGAAATGAATTTAGACTTTGTTTGTCGCTGCGATGAAAGATTATCAGTGAAAAGTACGAAATCATTTGACAAAGTTTCATATTTCGTAACACGTCACGCGGTGCTGCTGCTGGAACTAGACTTCTTCCTCTGACGACGTGACCGGCCTAATGCTGCAAATCGGAATATGGTCTGGAGCAGGAAACGGTGTGTTCAGAGGCTCGATAGCTCCTGCACAATCTACGCAATGTTTGAAGTTTACTCTGACTAGCCGAAATGCAGTACACACTCTGACCTAGCCAGGAAGGAAATTTGGGCAATGTTAAATGAATTTACCGAATACCTGTTTCATTAAATCATAAGCAAATTGCAAATAAATCAATCGTTTGCCTTTGTTTGGAGTAATTTTTAACGGAAGTCTCGACCATTCACACCGGGACAATGTTTCTACATAACTATTCTAAGAAGACGCAGAAGCATTCATAATGAGATTGGTCTTCTGATGTAAGAGCACATTTGAAGCAAGATACCACGTTGAGCCAATGATGGCCCATGTGATTTGGTTTGAACTACCCGAAATGGCACAACCAATCAGATGAAAATCACGTGGATTATGTAAATTGGAGCATTTCTACACGAATCGAAGTGATGAGCCGATCTGAACGGGCACAATCGGCTCATCCGCAGCAGCAGCAGCAGCAGCTGAACCTGAGGTGAGGGTCAAAAAGGCACACAGCCGAGTGAAATGGACTGATTAGTTTGTGTACGAAATGTGGTATTTGTAGGAATTGAATGTTGTCGGCTTGACTATATGGATGTTTGAAACACGATTCCACGAAATGTGCTCCATTTTCAACACACAGAAACTGCCATTTGAACTTCAAACTCGCCCAAAATCCCAACTACGGTAGTTACTTGTGGGAGGAATGTTGCGTTCTCTGAATTGCGCCATGAAAAATAAGTGTCTTGATGAAGTTACTCGCTTTCTGTCCAGAGACTCGCTGATTATTGCACGAGCACTGTCCGAGTCGGTTGGTCGACGTGAATTTCTACTTGACAAGTTGGTGATTGGTTGTGCATTACCGGAAGGTGGGGTTTGGTCACGTGGTTGTGCGTCAATGTGTGAAAGGGGTGTCGACGGCTCATAGCGGATTACCAAAGCCAGAATTAAAATGCCAAACTGGCTGAAATGGGCCAAAATTGTGTCATTATGAAGCTTTTTAGTCAAATCTACCGTGTTTCATCCCATTTTCCATTGTACTCATCCACGACCCATCACAATGTAAAGCAAAGCGTCATTGCACCGAGCACAAAAACGCTTTTCGTGCATTACCGGTAGGCGGAGTTTGGCCAAGTGGTTGTGCTTGGGTGTTTGAGAGATAGGGGTGTCATCAGGTCATAGTTCACGTCGCACCTCCGCAAATGCGAAGTGATCTATCCGAATCTCGTCACGCATCCTGCACCGCCGACGACGTCCTCAGCTCATATTTTGTGACTGGTACTGAATGACTGTAGTCGATTGCACGAAATATGTCCATTAGGTAGGTAGCTATCACGTTTGCTTCCATGTGGTAACCGGTTTGAGTAGCAGTCATTTCTTGTGTATACATCATTGTGTTTTCATGCATTAGTTGCAGCGGGACTTTAAATCTAGAAGTAGTTGTCGCCTACTGTAAATATTGGCTGCTTTACGAAGGAATCCCCCACTAACATTAAAAATTACTCTAACATCCTCTGTGGTTTCCAGGTGGAATCGTGTTCCTACAATAGACGAAAATCACCAAAGGTCAATTCTACTCTTCCTCCTTGATAAAAACCCTAAACTTGAATATAAAAGCTTGATAATCAACAAACTATTGCTCCATTTGCTAGTCCGATTTAGTTTCAGTATCACTAATTGCATTTCACAACCAAAGCACAGTGTAATTTGCTACAAAACAACTAACTGTCCATCAGGTCGAAGTGGCAAGTAACGTTCCAAATCACATTTCTGTGATTTTTGGGATGCTATATCCTATGATTCCCGGCGTTCTGAAAATTAAAATCTCGAGTTAAATAGCGTCATGCTTCGCAATGTTAAAAAGCGCAGAGACAAATCTAGCATATAAACCTCACTAGGTGTCGCGATGTCATGATAAGCTGTAACACCGTTACGCCTGGTTAACCTTGAACAATTCCCACCAGCAACTATATTTAGTCGATTTACTTTAGTATCTACTTTATAAGATTCAGCACTTTGATGTCTTTGAGGGCCCCAGCATGTGACGTCGAACCACGCCGAGGTTGCTGAGTTGGATACCCAAGAAGACAGGAAGCAGTCCAGAGCCGAGAGATGCAACAACCGTTTGCCACACAGTCCAACCTAGTTGTGTCTGGACAACGAGGATTCTTGAGTAACCCATTCTGTCTGAACTCGTGCCAATCACGTTCACGTGATTAGCAACCCACCTTCTTTCAAATGTACATTCTCCGCCTGTCCCTAATCCTACACCGAATGGTGTGCACAAAATCGCTTAGAGTCAGCACACGTCCATTCTTCCATATTTCGACTAGACACATGGACCACAATCACGACTCATAGATGTCTCAAACCACAACCCACAACCTCCGCTTCCCACCAAAGTAGCTTTCTCAACAAGTGGCATCGATTCCGTTTTGACAGCTTATGCTAAACCCCAATGCAACATTCTCATTTCGCCCATCACCACTGCAAAATAAAGGAATCGCGTATAAATTCAACAAAATGAAATTCTATTGGTCTAATAATAGCATAGTAGCAGCATTATGCAACACAGTCGAAGTAACCAATGAATGCATGAGATCAAAATCAAATTCCGTTTTGTGACAACCTCGCAAGTGGTTTTCTCCTGCGACACCGACGACGACGCCTTGAGTTGGTGGATTTGACTGGTGATTCGTGGGCCTTTTCCTCCACTTCATGCTTGTCTTCTTCTTCCTCCTCACTACACTCCACTCTCTTCCGCTTTATCTGGGATTGGAAGTATGGCTTGCGACGGGGAGGCGCAGTGTAGAAAGAGGGAACATTCTCGGTCACTAGCTGCCACTTATACTTACCCGACGCCGAATTCTCAATATTTGATGGATCGAAGTCATACTTTCGACAAAATCTATCGAAATCTGCGTCGATCATTGCCATGCATTCCTCTGCCCTCCTGTCGGTATCGGATAGACGTCGCTTTGTAGGCTCTGCCATATCGGTGTTGTGCCGGGTAATTTTTGTGTTGCGCAGGAGCGACCCACCTCTTTTGTAGTGTGCAGGATCACCACTCGACCAATTGGATCTGTCAGGTCTAATTATTGGTTCATGTCAAGGTCGACCTGAGTGTGCGACACCTCCCCTTCCCGGGCTGACTCATAATGATCATGAAATCCCCCCCTAATACGATATTAAGAGGCTCGATAACGCTCCGCCCCCGGGTAAAGCTGGTAAATCAACGATTGTACACGTGGGCCTTTGCAATTTCCGCGGTTGTAACCTGAGCAAGGCAATTGCTCCTCAAATTGACTGTGGACGTTAGAAGCCCCATGTGTGTGGAAAGAGCCAACCAACCACCACGTAAATTGAGCGAACAGGGAGTGAACAATGGGATCTGCCCCGCCTCTGCGACTCCCACCCTCAGTCAGTGCTGCAAATCCACTCCTGGCGTGAAATCGTCAGCTCCTCCCATACCCACGAAGTCCTCAGACCGTCAAAGACCACCATTCCTGACACTCGAATCCCCCTCTCCGTTTTTCTAGCTCGACGGAGAGTCGGATGTTCAGATTCTTGTTAGTAACCCCAAAATCACCCTTCCTCAGCCGATTCTTAGCTTCTGTCAGAAAGGAACCGCCCCTAGTCAAGTTCATTTACACCATGCACCAGTTTGCTGGTGGTAGCCATATAATGCAAAGGTAAGCAGCATCGCATTTTCACGTGCAATTTTAGTCAGCAAACATTACTGGTGAAAGTTAGAAGCACTGTTACCCAGTACGACCCATTCGTCGCTTCCCGAGATAGTTTCTTTCTCTGCTACTTCTTGCGTCCTCATTTTCAAGAAGACCACCTGTTTGTGTAGTTAGTCTTGTAGTATTTGATGCAAAGCGATATTCATTCTATCACGATTTATCGACCATCATTTACGTCAGTTGTCCCTCCATTTAGATTTAAGTCATCACAATCAACATGTGGACGATTTCCATGAAATCCCGCAACACTGACACAGATCCCTCGGTTGACGAAGACCAGACATCAACGATGGTTGTTCTGATACTAACCTCCCATTCTTCGAATGTCGACAAGTATAACTGTTTGTTGCCTCCAACATGGAAAACCCAAGTCCCTTTCTATGCACCAAGTACATCAGTTATACTCCCTGTCGCCTTGCAGATTACATTTTCCTACTGATTGTCTCTAATATTAAGTGGGTGCATTTGGAATCAGTTTCACTTTCAGCCAACTTTCGCTTAAATGTTTCCTCTAGATTTTGATTTACGTCGATTAGCTACATCGTCTGTTCTATGTGACATTTGCACGCGAAATCTCCCACACTGAACGCAACTCAGCTACGATACTGGCGTATTCCTACTGGTGCCTTCCCAGTCAATAAAACAATCGATTTTGTTTGAAAAGGAAAGCCCGCCATCTGCGAATGTTTTGCTGAACCAGAAGGACCAATTTTAGACAGGTAATCGCATCAAAACCTGACTGACGATTCAAATGTGCGCAGTTTACGTTTGCTAATCGTTTATTTCTCCATACTGATAACACGCCAAGCAAAGTACAAAAGACAGCCTGGAACGATATTAAAGACAAGACGCATTAAGTAAAATAATTTGCGGATAACTACTGTACAAGAGTGCTAATGTAGCACTACTCAAATTCCAAACTACGTTAAAATGATAGCTAAAACAGTACAACAAAGGAGTCCATGACACTAACGTGGTAAATGGCACATTCGCCAGGGATAGAGGGGGCAGAGAAGTCAAACTCTGGATGGCGAGGGTTAATCGCCACTCGCTTTCCTCGCACATCTTCCCTTCAGCCCTTTCACTCGCTGGTCTTGTAACACAGAAATGTTTGGCTGGCGCTATTTCCTTTAGACAAGGCTTGGCATGAGTTGTGCGGCGTAGAATCATTAGTGTCGGAGTTCTTCCGAAGCAGGGGCACCTTGTTATGGCCATTTAAATCTTCTTCCAACGAGGAATAGCGTACCATGCATGAGCCACTTTGGGATCAAATCACTCCCGTGGTCACTTCTGTCAGCTGCCATTCACGTGGTCGTCTCCTGCTGGTGCCACAGCTGCCGGTTCCTGTTGGTAAGACCCTTCTGATTTGCTCCTGATCAACGATACTTGGGTTGACAGAAGCGCCTGAAACAACACACGGCTCAGTTTTCACATCTCTGGATGCTAAATCGGCACCTCACACAAGTAGCGTTTCCCGATCTTGCCTTTTTGGGAGATTCTTGATGAAAGGACAGCCCCGATTCCTCATCTAGTCCATTTCCTAATGAACAGCAGACGTATTTAGTCAAAAGACTGTTCGACACTTTTGGGTCGGCAAAGCAAAGTCCGTGGCAGAAATTTCAGCAGGAAATGATGAGGACCCAACCAACAATGAGAGGTTCAAACGCGCCAAGACTGACAGTCCTTTGTGAAGTGAATGGCCTTCAAACAGCGTCTGCCCATCTGTCTGTGGAATGACCTGTTCTGCAAAGAGGACACCGTTTAATGCCTGACAAACGTGCATTTGTTGACTCAATTTGAACTAGGAACCGCTTGGTCTACACTTATCAGTTAGTCGGCTGATCACCGTGCGATCATCAGTTGTTCACTGTGTTTGAGTAGTACTCCTTCTGCAGCTTTAAAGCTGATTTCTGAGTCGATTATTGCACGACATTCGACGGCGTTCAGCAGAACTGCAAGAAACTACTTAGACGGTTTGCACTGTCATTGGTCCTGCGTTCCACGACAGACTGAAACTGTCTCAGGAAGTAGCGATGCGACACTTGTCGACGCCTTTCGAGTTATAACAGACGTCACGTCGGAATATCCAACTTCAATTACTAACTGTCAAATTCTGATCGATTAAATTAATTGTTTTTGAAGAGTGGGACGTCGATTTAAACATGTGGGTCATTCACAGAATTAGATAAATATGCAAATAACTATTTCGTCCCTCCGCATCGATTCCACGACAGGAAAAACAAAAACAACAGCTCGGAACGTTGATAAACACATTTGCGTCGTCCTAAAGCGAGGAACGTTACCTAAAATGGTGTTTAACGACCAAACTTACCGAAAAAAGCTATCTTGGAGAAGTTGTCACCACACGGGCTTTCGCGTTGAGCAACAACGACAAGCAGCACTTTAAAACAAGGGGGTGGCGTGTGTACAAAAATATCATTTACTCGACGCGGATTGACGAGTTCTGTGGACGAACTCAACTGTTACGAGCATCTTTTCATATTTAGGCGATCGGATGCAGTGTTTGCGACCACTGAGTCCATGCTAGGCGTACTTCAGATTTTCCACAAATGGTCTTCTTCGATGTGAGCGAAAATTAATTTAGTCGGTTATTTTGAATTCGCTTCACTGAACGACGTTTAATTTCGAGGTCGAATGTCACGTGTTCGCATTTAAAAGTGACGCTTTGCTGCACTAGAAGACAGCGCCCCCACCATGCCAACAAGTCGATTGACCTCAGCGTTGTCCACGGACTTCTTCTTCTCTCTTGATCGAGTCGTGTCAACGTGGGCCATCATTCCAGTTGCGGTTCGAGAACCACAAAAGTGGCATCGCACAACTGCAAACACCCTTTCAATACAAGTGTAATTTAATTGACATCATTCCCACCTCTACTGGGTGTGGAATGGAATGGCAGCGACAAGATCTCAGAGACGGTGTCCGTCTGTCGGTGTTAACTCGTGCTACACACCAAAAGCTGAACGGTTAGATATGAGATTACGATCAAATTTGATGATTAATTGGCAAGTCTTCATGAAGTGGTGGGCTTTTTAGATAATGTCGAAATCAGTCACTTGACTTTAAACAGCAGAAGCATATGATAATTCTTAAGGCAACATTCCTTAAACAGGTAAAAACTTTCTACTGTCGTGGCTCTCTCTGAGGTGACAGCAGCTAAATCATTGTGATGCTGTTTCGTAAACGGGCACTTTAGCCAGGCTGACCGTTTGTGCGCGCACCTTAAATTGAATTGCGTTAGCAGTGTTTTGCATTTGACCGAACTCTAAGCATTAACCGATTGCTAACTAACGTGCACCCCCGTTCTAACCATCTCCGAATCGACTTAACATCGAGTATAATTTGCCAATACTACTGAAATACGAGTCTGACAATTCGAGCATCCCAAACCGAAACTGTCCATCGATTGCCGATCTACTGAAAGTGCTCTATCCTAAGCACCGGCGCCAGTGCATCCACCCCTCGCTATGGTAACAGCGGAAATGCATGAACTGCAAGAGTATGCTTCAATTTTAAACACATGTCGTGCTAAATCAGTGGAGAGATCAAGTGGAGGAAAAGTATTCCTGTGGATAACGTGAAAATGCATGCATCAAAATCAGTGGCGTCATCGGTCTTCTAGTCCTCCCATCCGCAGGAGTCGCTCGTCTTGTCGTCGTCATCTTCAGAGGTATTCTCCAGACACTGACGCCGTCGACTAACCATCTCGAAGATTGCCTATTCAACAATTTGAAAGACGATTAACACTACTGACGGTTTATTAGTAGCGGTTGTATGGAGAGACAAACTCACGGAGACATCGCAGACACGACTGACAATGGAGTCTTTGGCTGCAACCCGTGACGGCAACTCCCGCTCGCTAACCTTCTTCAAGCGGAAACCTCCGGCTCGGATGTCAGAGAGAAGGTCGCGCGGTGGCCCAGGCAGACCGGACATGGTTTTGGTCGCCGTCGTCAGTGTCGGCTCGGCCATTGGTGGTGGAGGAGGTGGCGGTGGCGGAGGAGGAGGAGGCGGTGGTGGTGGCGGTGGGTGCTCCGAGTGGAACGAGGTCGAGAGCAAGAGGTTGTCGGAGCTGGTCGACATCATGGCAGGCGGCGGTGGCAAGAGGTCGCCGCTCGCGTTCAGAGCGTCCCTACTTCCAGACAGTTGCGGCTACAACGAAGTTGGCACTGAAAGAATAATTCGCTACCAAATGTCAGTCTGACTAAGCGCGTTCCATGGCTGGCTAATAAAAGCATTGCTCCGTCAGAGAGGTGTTTCGTTAATACGAAACAAGTCGATGCTGTGGGGAGAAATGAAGAGATTCAACACGTACCGACATGGACGGTGCGTACGGAGGGAGACTGTGAATGGGTTCGACAGAGAGGGCTCCACCGCCGGCACTGCCACAACCGACGGAAGAAGCCGACAGATCCATCAGAGGTGGCGGCGGCGGTGGTGGTGGCGGAGGTGATTCACACGAACTGCCAAGAAGGCCACCATCTACAAAGTAGGTTTACAGACTGAGTTCTGCGCGATGATTGGACAGTGAGCAAGTGGTCGTGGGAGCAGGATTATATTAGCCAATCAAATCAGTCCAACAGTGAAGTGCCAGAGGAATGAGGCCGCCAGCAATACAAAACCCTTTGCCAGACAAAAGTGAGTGAATTTGGAGCTATTACAACGAGGTTGAAAGCGTGGTGAGAACAATCTTCCATGTTAAACACACAATTCACCTCAAATACCACAATCACCATGGCATGAGACGTGAACTGGGTCACTTTGTGATAGAATCGTTGTGGCTCAAAGTAGGAGATGCGCGTTGAAAAAACATGAAACTGACAACCTAGAAGTCGCAAGTCCGAGTCCTACGTGGCGACTATTCGCCAAGTCGAAAAAATCAAGCCACCTCGTGCCAAAGCGAAGCTAGCAGGCGAGGCGATAATAGTGTAAACAAGCACCAACCGTGTACAGAATGTGCTCTGTCAAGCGCCTGAAAAGTGAACCATTGACGCGACTGCGCACACAGAACTACGCAGTTACTAGACACAACAGGCATAATCCATTTAAACTCTCGTGTTCTGACTGCTAAACAATGAGGGAAGTTAAGTGCGCGTTGTTACGTGGAACGTTTGGTAATGTACTGGGAAGTACCAATTCTATCTATTCTAGTGCTACAGATGTCGCATTCCAATAGCGCTAGTTCAAAATTGTGTAAAATGGTGATTCCGAGTATTGGGAAGTAAATTCTACTGAGCAATTCAGATAGGACGATTAAATGGTGGTCTTTACCACCTTAAAGCTGTCGTGGTTAGTGTGGAGGAATGGCCGCAAACTGTTTGACAGACCTAGGAGCGATTAGCAGGAATTAAAATGAAAACGCCCACGGCAGAAAAGTGGAAGAGCAACATGAGATAGACTTGCGTGCTTACCAGGCTGCGAGGCAACGGGGCGGTGGTATGGGAAGGGTGTGGAGCGTGCAACCCCACCAACCCACTCGCTGGGATGCGTGAGCGCCTCTTCGGGATCGCCGTACTCCGAACCAGCTGTCGGCGGGGGCGGTGGAGGAGGTAGCGAAGCTGCTGCCGAACCACCAGGTTCAGCAGACGCTCCACCTCCGCCATCTGCGCCACCACCACAGCCGCCGCCTTGACTGTACACCGAAGCAGGTGGACTCACAATCGGTGGAGTGGCCGGACGTGGCTGCTCGCCCACACCCGGCGCAGACGGCGGTTTCGACTTGGGTTTGGGACGCTAGAAAAAGGTACCAAGTGTTGATATGAAGCTCCAGTAGCATAAACTTAAAGCAGAGAAAGAAATGAGGATGAAGGCGGACCTTTTTCTTGGGAGTCCTTTTGCCACCCTTTCCGCCGCCACCAGCACCACCGCCAACGAAGACATCTTCCAGCATCTCTTTGCGCCAGAGGTCGAAGAAGAACCGAGGGTCGGAGTAGAGGCGTGCCGTGGTTTTGCCATCATCGCGGAGTGGATCCATCACGTGGAGTGGAGGCGAGGGCTCAGCCCGTTCGTACTGCGCTTGCATGCAAGCTGGCTTTGTGCTGCGATGGAGAACTTGGCTGTCCAACTCCTGCTCACGTACACCAGAAACAGGAGCTGACAGATTCTGCAGTCCAACAGACAACACTTCCACGCTCGTGGGGAGAGATTTAATGGTCGTGGAAATGGCTGCCACGCGTTGTTCGACGCGGTTCATACGCGCAGAGATAGAGCTCAGGTCGGCAGAGAGCTCTTCAAATATCTCCGAGGCCACAGACGCAACTGATGCCATTTGGTGCATCAGATTGCAGAGGGTCTCGTTTGATACGTATTCCAGCTCGTTGTCAATCTTGTCTGGCATCGTGACAAGACTTATCCGCGTGGGTTGGATCGTGTACTTTGGAAGTGGCATATTCGAGGCCTACGACTAAAACGGCAAATATTATGATGTTACTTTCAGTAAGTCGAACATATAAGAGACAAACCGTTTACCCGGAAAGCGACATGGTAAAAATAAAAGCACCGAGTTAGTTTGACAAAATAGTTCTTTTCTAGGTCACATAGTAAGTTCGATTTCATATGGATTTTGTTCCGGGGAAACAGCATGACTAAAAAATAGAGGACTTCACAAGAATTACTTCCAGATGCTTAAATTGCTACGACCAAAAAGAAGCGAAACCGGGTCACGGGGGACATTGACGAAAGCAAGCTACAAAGCTTTAATTAAGATTACTATCAAAATAATACCAGGGTGTCCTCAAAATAATACTGTTTGCAGAAGTCTAGAAGACAAGTCTAAAACAATTGCACGAAGGGCTGAGGTTGTGGTAAACGCTCGACAATTACAACTAAACAAAGTTAAAGGTTGTCAGAATATACGATTAAACTATCGATTTGATTTACAGCGTGCAAGCTCATTTTAAGGTAGTTACAACTTACAAGAACAGAAAGAAATAGAGCCAGAGCAAATTAACGGATGCAGAATTTTCACACCAAAAATGCGGGTTGTTAAAAAGTCGCGCGTTGTGATTGGTCAATGATCAAATCAGACAGTTTTAGGGTACATAAAATTTTTCTATCATATAAGCTGGCAACATGAACTAAAAACACCTCAACATAAATTACAACAAAAACTAACCTTTAAATTTGAAAAAATTGAATTTTAAACTGCAGATAATTTCGTGGTATTGTACGGGTGAATGTAATATCTTTTCAATTATGCTCAAGGACAGATAAGTCTTGTTTTTTCAATTTTTAAGTTAGGGTGTAACTGGAATGATTACTAAATTCATAATCTGTGATACCTTAAAACTTGAAAAAGCGATGCCTGTTTTATGCAAAATATAATACTTGAGCAGCAATTTGTGTACTTGTAACATTTTTCGTGCAAAGATATAATTAAGATATGTTGAAATACACTTTGTGCCATTTGCAGTTAATTACTGTCTTTCTTACTTACTGGCAACTAATGTCTTTTAATTGCAGGCAATCTTATGTAACACTGTCATCGATCTTGTGTCTTTATAATATTTCTAATAGCGGTTTACCTTTTCGCTCTCAGTTAAGTGACCAACATATAATTGGTGTTAACTTGTCAGAAAGCATGAACTAATTATAGTATCCTGTTCAACTTTAAGTTACTTGTAGTCAATTTATAAATAATTACTTGTTCTATGTGCATAAATGAGTGTCAAGAGGAAATATGAGCACTTGTGGAATCCTATTTATTATGTAAACGACCATTTTTGGTTTTTTTTAATTGGAAAGTGACGTCAAATTTAATCATATTGTCCTTTTTTAACGGCACTTTCCTGGTTATAGTTTAAGAAATTATTGCTGGCTTCTTTTGAACAGTTAAATAATAAGTCAAGTAGTTTTATATTTCAATTCGTTGTCAAATCTATTAGCGATAGCTATTATCTAACTTTCAGACCTAAATTTTCAAATGTTGTGCCAAGGCTCTTATTGATATACTTGTGGCATATATGTTACTAGAATATAATAAGTAGAAAGTAAATGATACTTACATTGGTGTCAATCACTCAGTCGTCAATTGATAACAGCTACGAAATAATCGACATTTTAAAAAAATGATGAAATTAGAAGCATAATGGCAGAAATTACACTGAGTCCCATCGAAGTAGCGTATTAAGTAGCAGTGACATAAACGTATTTAAAATTTTAGTAATCAGCGAAATTTTGGTCAGTTGGGGTTTCTTCTCGACAAAACTTATCAAGAGAATTTTTCATAAAACTCTACTCCTCTGGGTGGAGAAAGTAATTAATATATAGTGATTTCTCTTCGTTCTTGTCTTTGTTGTGATGTCGTGGCCTGGAAGTCGAATATTTACGTGTTTTTTCCTTAGTACGCAAGTTGATACTGATAACGGATTATAATGGCTTCCTTAAATGAATCGTCATGGGGCAGTTATGGCTGCGGAACACCTCAAAAACATGCGGCACCAACTTTGCTGCTCAGTCCTTGAAGCGAAGCTAAAATGCGCTACTTATTTACTTTGAAGATAGCGTTTACTGTCGCCTCAGCAACCTCGACCCAGTTATGGACACGGAGCTGTACAATTCGGTCCACACACAACATATCCTCCTACTCCCTCCAGATATCATGACAATTCCTGAATGAAATCATCCTTCTTTAGTAGCAACCTCCCCCCACACAGGAACCAATCAACGCAGAGCAACTTTCCGCCCCCACAGCAACGCGCACAGTTTTGTTTATTGGTTTACTTGTTTTCGTTGTTGTGAGCGTCGTTCATGTCATCGGGGCTGCCTCTAGCGCACGTGCACGAGATGCTAAGAGGGCCACGTGACCTTTTGCATGCCTCAGCATCGTCATCCGCGCGTGTTTTAATTTGCCAGGTGTGCCTTATTAGCCCGGGTCGGGTCATGTTACTGCCCTTCAAGTTGTCGCATTACTATCAGGCTCCCCCAACACGAACACGAGCACACAGGTGGTTATTTCGGCATTTTTGACAACTCGATTTGAAGATACCGCGCGATTCTGTTGGTTCAGTAAAAGATCGTTGTTTCACTGATCTGACACTTGGAAGTTGTTCATGCGATGTGTAGAGCTCTCTGACAGGCCATTCAGCCCAGTATTCAAAAAATCATAAATTCCTGTATAGCTACAGTTGGAACAAACGCGAACCACATTCCCAGTGATAACATTTCAACAAACTATTCGACATCATCAATTAGTTAATCCCATAGTTGACCTGTTCATGTTACCTGTACAATCATTTTGTTAACTGAAACTTATACAAAAGCGTCAAGAGATAATGCTTTCTTTAAAAATAGTTTTATTAAACGAATTTTAGTGCCAGAATGATTGTATC
>UXSR01005504.1:23255-33843 GCA_900604375.1 Mesocestoides corti
CTGAAGGCGTGGAAATACAAGACAAATTGTGCAATTCGTCGAATAAAATTGCTGGAATGTTTGTGGTTTAGGGTGATCTCTTTTGAAGGAGCTTCTCCACGTGTCCGAACATCGATTGTGGAGTAGGACTGTGGGCAAATCACCCAACTCAATGTTGGGGTTGGGTCAAATTTGTTTTAAATCACGCACCGTGAAACACAAGTGGATATGCGCGCTTTAATCGAAGAACTGAAAATAGCTGCCTCAGTATTTACCCTAAGCAATGGGTAGAATAAACAGTAAATGTGTACAGCAGGCGCACTCGCCCAGCACTAGTGCAAAGCTTGAATAGTGTTCCAACACAACCAGTATAGTAAAACAAATGGTAATACAGAAATAACATGTCAAATTTTGCACCTGATTAGTCCGGAAGGGATTACCATTCACCACAACAACGCCAGACCGCATGTCTATCAACGGGCACTGCAAATTGTGGAGTATCCGAGTGAGAACTCCTGCACCACCACCCACCGTATCCCCCTGACCTTACCCCATCCCATCTCCATCCATTCCGTTTCCTGCAAAATGATTAGATTTGGTGGAAGCAGTGAAAACCCAAGTCATGCCTCTCTGAGAAGCGAAACCACGCAGTTTCTACAAAGAGGGTTTGCAAAGTGATGAGAAACAGTTATGGTCAGTGATTGAGAGTACATAACTGTGTTGCACATCATTTTGTTTCGAATCGAGCACAAGCCGTTGAAGTCTCTTAGTTTCTCAACACCACATAAATCGGTGGTTCCCTGATCTGCTTCTGGTTTGATTTCGATGGCTGAAATCCGATGGGATCCAGTGGAAGCAGCTGATGGTGACGCATGCGGAAGTGTCTGAGGTACGCGACTTCCGGAAGGGACCCACGTTTCTTGAAGGTTCTGCGTGGTGTGAGCAAGCTAGCCACCTGTTGTAGGGGCTGTGTAAAAGCATACTTGTGGGAATACTTTTCCGAGTACCATTTCACCCCCCCCCTACGCACTATAACCACACAAGTGGTTAGGTGTTATATTACGCCTGCCCCACCCCCCTACATTCACCCATGAGCAGGAGCTGGCCTGGAATTGGGAAACCACGCGCCGTTGCAGGTAAGGGCTGAGGAGTGCAGCCTTCTGTTTTGACTGCATATTGCTTAATTCTAACTTACCTCTTGCAGATCGACGCATTTAAACAAGTAGGAGACAAACTTATCAGCAGAATTACAGAATTGCCAAGCTATTGGCTGAAACTCGTGTGCAAGAAAGCAAGATAATTCCAGAGAAATCAATAAAATAGGAAATCAGCACTGTTAATTGAGACCTCGAAGATTACAGTAATTTATCCTCAGTCCAAACACTTGTGCAATTATCGATTTGCTGCAGTTACGGAAGCCTGACTTTTGAGATTATCGACTGGTTGATTAACCGACCCTCTTGGTTGGTCCATCTCTAGCCAATGTCCACACGGAATGCGAAGTAATTAACAAACCTGTTTTACACTTGGTCCACGTCAATTTTCCATACTCGTTGAGCCGGTAACTCGTGATTTTAATCAACAAATTGCAAAGTCGCGGTTTGTAAAAAGGCCTATTTACCAAAACTAAGCTGAAGATGTGAATTCTTGTCTTTTCTTCGAACAGCCACGTAAATCACTAACGACTTGAGTCGCAAAATACGAAAGTAGCGTTTTGTTGGAGATCCCAACGCAAGTTATGGTTCAAGACTCCATTTAATTAGGGGCTGCTGTAACATGCTCTTTCCCTTTTAGAAATGACCATTGTTTTAAGACATGAAAAACCTAACCACAATTAATCATTATAACTACGCTCCCAAATCGATTTTTAGGTAGTATTGATTATTGGGAGAGGGCCAATGGCGGTCACAGAAGAGCCAGGCGTTGATTGGTTGAAATGGAGCCTTGTATGGCGCTGCAGTTCGTTTAAGAGAGCGGAGCTTGCCTGTGGAACGTGGAAGTGCAGGCAGCATTACGGAGAGGCAAAATTTGACCTAGTTACCCACCCAAGGAGAGGAAGGCACGTGTGTGTGACCTACACCGGCCCAATTAAGGGACAGTGGGTGGGGCGTGCAGGGTGGGAGAAGGTCATTATGCCCCAGATCGCGACCCTCGACCGGTTAGTCACCTCCTACCCCTCTGCGCACATTATTCATAATGGTCATTGGGGTCATTATGAATAATGTGTGCCCACGCGAGTTATTTCAGCGCTTTGGTTGTGCAAACATCCGTCATGACAAATGGCTGCACGCGCACACACTGTTTGGGAGACTCCAACGTTTGCCCAGAGGCTCACAGACTCTTCAAAAGTCTTGTGGATGATATCATTTATCACCAGGTCGCGTAATATATTTCAGGATAGCATGCAAGTACAATTAAGCCTTAACGCCTGTAAATCAAAATAACACTCTACTCACTATAGTAAGTAGACATGCACGATATTCACGAAGACATTTTAGACGCGTTCCAATGACTGGTGAATTAGTCGAATTCGTTAAGCCAAGCAAAATTGACCTAAATTTTTATACCGGTTGATTTGTCTGCACTCTTCTGTTAACGTTTACGACTGACAGCCCCGTAATTCCTTATCTGCATTCCGCACACAAATGAGGATCAGAGTGTAGCATCGAGTGCTGCCTGGTTTAACAGTGGTAACTGACTGCTGGAAATACTACTTATAGAGCACATTAATGCTTAGAATTAATAGCCAAGTACTACCTAAGAGAACAATTCGTGCATGCAATCTCATCATTGGCGATACTGCCTCGCACTATTGTTTGAAAGATGCCACAGGAGAGGCTTTGAGAAGTTTTTAGAACACTGAAGAAGCAGCGCCGACTAATGCAAAACTAAAAACAGCTGCCGATTTTAAAAGTAGTCAGATTATCCAAAAAACATGATGTCAAAATCCGTCTACTTGCAAAAATAAAGTAGGTATGTTTCACAAGATCTCCTCAGTGTAAAATGCGATTCATGTCGGTTACATATGCAGTAATAGTGTTCCAAATTTTAATCTCCGAAACTAGTGATAACAATTTTTTCACATGGTAAAAGTAGTCGGAATGAGAAAAACAGGTGTTTAAATCTGTCTACTTGTAAGAATAAAGTAGGACTGTTTCCACAAGATCTTCCAAACTGTGAAATGCGATTCATGTTGATTGTATTGGCAGTAATAGTGCTCTACATTTTTATCTCCTAAACTAATGTTGCCTTTAATAGCATGACCCACTCGGTGATCCATTAAAATCCCTAATTTTGACGTGTTTTCATTGGTCCAAGTCATTGCGTTATTTCATAATTTTTACTGGAATCCATTTAACTAACTTCAAACGTCAAACCTTTTTGGGAATATTCAGACTACGTAGCACGTAATTTCCTTAGTACTATTTACTGTTAGTAGGTTGTCTTATCGGCAAAAATTATTGTGTGCTGCATACTGGGCCGGTGAATAAGTGAACCATTAAATAGTGCAGTGCACGTTCGAACCCATTGAAAGTAGCTTGCAACAGAGTTGCCTTGAGGACAATTTAACAGCTGCATCAGCACGTATTTTTGATTATTCGTTCCTGAACACCTCTTCATCAGACCTCCGATTTACATGAAAGACAATTGCTGACTCATTACCCTACACGAATGTGTGAAAGACAGGAGTTTCTGTTTTTAAATGAGTTCGCCAATTCGAATTTAGAATGATGGGGCCACAGACCTGCCATTTTAAAATGGAAACAAGGAAAACTGTAATGGTGATCGGAAACGAGTAGGATTTGCATCACTTCGACATAATGTTCGAAATACGCACGCACACACACACACAATTTGACCAATAGAAAGGCACAGGTTGTGGAGATTTGGTAACTTCAAGCAAATGCGACGGAGACACGACCGCTTCTCAGCTGTCTCAACTGAGCGGCTGTTGTTGTGGCCTTACAAGGTCATGCGTAACTTATGAGTCATCGATGTGTGCGCGTGATATGCACACCCAGTTACAGGCCAGACAACGGATGACTGTGCTTTATCAAGATGCCTCGACGAACATCAGCAAAAACAGCCACAAATCATTTCTGATGTACGCCTCTATTCACGAAAGCGCTGTCTAGCACTACCTTACAACCCTCTAGTTAACAACCCGAGATTGGAGTGAAGAGAGGCGACCGAGAACACGACCGTTTATTGGCGTCACGTCAGCCAAGTGTGTCTTTGTGTGTGGATGAGTGAACGGATGACAGGCATCTGATACAGTAACCAATGGAAAGGGGATGAGTCATTTTCACCGTCAGGTGGGTAACCAGGGTTCACTCAGGCGCGATCGCTGTTAATCCGCTACAGATCAGTACTTGCTGCTCGGTTGTCTGGTTAATAAGTCAACGCAGTGAAACGTGTGTCGAAAAAGAGCATTTATCACTTGGGACGTAACATCGGTCAGTCAGTGACGGTTCGAGTGATCACTGCTTGATCCGCTATGAAGTAACATTAATTCACGAGGAGCGCCCTAGTAATTAACCTCGGTTTCATGACTCATACCAGAAATCACGTCGCCAGCGGCTGTGATAGTTATCACCATCCCACGGGTTCAACTCACCCAACATTAATCACGTGGTCTCTCGGCGGCATCTGAGTGCTCCGTCTGCTGGAATAGGAACTTCGTCGAGTGGAAAGAAACCTACTAGAGTGGTTTCAGCTCTCTAAAAATATGATGCATTTGACAGATCAGATGGTAAACGAGTATTGCGCCATACCACGTGTGCTCAACTCAACAACCAATAGGCACCCACGTGACACGAAACCACCACTTTACCGGTATCTGGATGTTTTTATTTGCTACGTCCAGAGTTTGTTATTCACCGACGAGGGCAGATGTTGGGAGGAGTGCTTCGGCAGCCTTTAGAACGGATGTAACTCCCTTTAAGCTACTACTGAGGACGTATTTAAGTAGAAAACTGGTAGGCAAACATTTTCACATTAACATGGATAGTAGCTTGGTGATTTTACCAGAGCTTAAGCACACAAAGTAGCTACTTCCTGAAGTTCTTACTGAGACTGTTTTAAATTCGCGGGAGCAGACGTACACGAGGAACCACAACATCATCGTAGCCAGTTATCGGCTAAATACTGGAAACCCAGAAAACAAAACAATTCTTTGTGCTTAATTCGAAGAAGCTATCCGAACGCCTCCTGTTTCAAGTTACTTCTGCGAAAACCCATCAAATTTACTCCAAAACAAAAAATATGACGAAATTACTAATTAACTGGTTGATGTGCAAGTGTTTTAAATTTAACGGGTAGAAAAATGGCTGTATTTCTGTCAGTGGAAGCCGAATACGCATTTTTGGTGACGAACATCCCTGTGGCTGAGTCATACGACGCGAATTCGCAGGCAAAAATTTGGCGAAGGCATGCTTGTTTCGCCGCAAGCCACCCAACGCAGCGCCTTCCACCACAACGCCAACAGCCGAGAGCGTCATGCTCGTTGTGATTGGCTGGGTGATATCGATTTAGACGATGGTTTCGGTCTGAGGACACACAGCATAAGCGGCCTGTCTGTACACCACGCACACGCATCACACTAGCAACCATCGATTTGTGCTGGTTAATTCGCCAGCTAAGTCGCCTGCGCCAGAGCCATGCGTTTCTCGCTGGGGCACAACCGTCGGTTTGCATCGCGCAAATCACGCGAAAATCCGCAGCGGTTTCCGTAAACCACGTTTTTTGTGGCCTTGGGCTCAGCGTGGAGCGATGAAACTTTGCCAGCAGGTCAGTATCGAACGCGCGAACATGCGGACAAAATTTGAGCAGAAAATTTGGCCCAGGTGAAGAGTAATTGAGGAGCAAACATGACGAGATGGGCTCGAACCTGCTAATTTCTCGTTTTAGTGCCATGCCTGTGCGTTCTAAGTAGGGAGTAGCACGCGCGCACACCGCAGGCACGTGAGCCAATTACGACGCGAGATAGTGTGACAGACAGGCATTTGCGTCGCGTAACTTGCGTGCGCGCGTGTGTGCGCACGCATGAGGTGCTAGCGCTGACGTGCGTGTGTCTGCGTACGGAGTCATGAAGTCACGACCGAGCCCGTTCGAAATGGAGAAAAGGCGTGACTGGATTCATCGCCCCCACGACCTTCAGGCATGTGTAGACAGTGCTCACGAGTGCAAATTGCCGGCTGTTGTACTAGCCTAATGAGCCCACTGGGGTTTTGGTACAAAAGGCGCCTTAAGAAACGATTAGGTGGCTCGAACCTTCGCTGACACGCGGGTAACAATGAAAGCATGCATAGAAACAATAAAACGATAAAAAGCCCCATCTTACGAGATATCCTGGGACAGTAATGAATTTATGGTTGTAAATAAAACGAAGTAAACCTGACAGCAAGATTACCCTCCACATACCTAGAGTGGGACACTAACGCAACCGTGAAGGGTGTGTACAAAAACGTGCTTTGGAAGGCAAATGAGTGGCGTCAGCCATACCCACAGCTCTCAGAACAAGCCCTTGTCTTCCACAACATAGATACAAGGACTACGGCTAACTACAACTAAAGAACGCAACGTGAGAAAGTACTCCGACAACTCTATTTGAACTGTCAAAACTTAAAGGCCCGAAGGGTGGGAACCCAATCTGGTTCTGGATCACACGCTGAGGTCACAGGTCTCCCGCAAAAATCACCAGAACAACCAATCGACAGACTGATAAGTAAAACCCGGCCACAAAAACCCAGAGCCGTTTAAATGACAGCCCAAAGATGTCGACTTACTAGATATCATCAATCCATAACACACCGCGGCATCCGACATACTGAAAAGCCGCAGACCAAACCAAGATCAACCCCAAAGATGAGACCTCCGTAATAAGTACAACAATTAATCGATAAAGATCTCATAAATGCGTATAATTTATGTTGATGCTTACAACGGATACAACGAATGATTGGGGTGGTTACAATTACACATAGTCTTGAATAAAGAGTGCCCTAGCAGTAAAAAGCTTGGCCATTTAAGCCCTTTCTCCACGGATACGACGAGCCAACTGGATGTCCTTTGGCATAATGGTAACGCGTTTGGCGTGGATCGCGCACAAGTTGGTATCTTCAAAAAGGCCCACCAGGTAGGCTTCGGAGGCTTCTTGCAGTGCCCCAACGGCAGCACTTTGGAAGCGCAGATCAGTTTTAAAATCTTGTGCGATTTCACGTACAAGGCGCTGGAACGGCAGCTTTCTAATTAACAACTCGGTTGACTTTTGATAACGACGGATCTCGCGAAGCGCGACGGTACCAGGTCTGTAGCGATGAGGTTTCTTTACACCACCAGTAGATGGGGCGGATTTACGGGCTGCTTTAGTAGCCAACTGCTTTCGAGGAGCTTTTCCACCAGTAGATTTACGAGCGGTTTGTTTGGTACGAGCCATTTTTAATGCGATAGAGACACAAGAGCACAGCGACTAACGGTCCAAACGAGTACAAATACGAAATGACAGCTCGTGTTCTGCTAGAGAAACGTGATTTATTAAAACAACAAATGTTATAAAAATCAGGCCTCTAAAAATACCATGTTTTTTTCTCTTAAAAAGTTAAAATATTTTAAAGCATTTTTGAAGAACAAAAAGCACCATGACAATTTTAAAACTTTCATTTCTGGTACTCTTCTCCATAATAATTATAGGAAAAAAATTATGGGCCAAAAATTTGTATGGATATTCTACAATTGTTGATACTATTTTTTACAGCCTATTCTAAGATTAATTAGTAAACCTGTCTGCAATGGTATGTAAGTTAAAAATTTAGAAGAGCATATCTTTTACACTGCCCAAAATTAACTTGAAAAAAAAACCTTTGAATATTTTGAATAAATTGGCTGCTGACTGCTGCATCTACCAAATAGAACTTTAACTGAGGTGTTAGTTTGAATATATAATGAGGGGTTGATCTTAACTTGAACTTTGAACTCGCCTTTGTTTGGTTTGGGCATTGAAGTACTTTTACTACTTCTGATGATTGGTCTAGTGTAGCTTAAACGACGTAGTTGCAATTACCCACTCTATTAGATTGCAAAAAAAGAACGCAGTTTTTAGCATAAAACACATCAGTATTATCAATTTTATGTCGTTTTCTGCAGACTAAACAACCTTATGCACATCAAAGTGGATAAATAGCTTCGAAGTAAAATTTGACTTTAAAGATTGAACTTTAAGTAAAAAGCAATGCATTATTTTCGTAATTTTTTTTTAAAATTAGATCAGTAAAAATAGAATAGATCCAACTAAAACCCGGTTTTCTATATAGAATAATTTTAATTTATTTGAGCTTCGATGGATATTTTTACACCCATTATTAATCTATAGCTTAGATTAACGTGGATGTATCATAAAAGAGTTTGAGGAGGCACCAGGTTGATCCCCAGTCCTCAACAAAATTTAGCAAGGTGGACCTCTAAATGAAGTCAAATACATTGAGAAATCTCCCAGTCACAATGAATCATCAAAAATTGAAGTGAGAGCCTAACGATGAAAAATTACCATAAATTAAATTTAAACTAATCGGATATACAAAAATTAGGATGGTCATTCACGTTATTGGTAACATACATGGCCCTTTGGAGATTTTTTGAATGGAATAGCTTTGGATAAGTGATACTGTTTTCACGCCAAGCAGAGTAATCGGCATTTGCAGCAATAAAATTCATGTCGAATTGTGTCTTGTGATACCTTGAAACTAAAAACCATTCTTAAAAATGCGCCTGAGTGGCTACAGTCAGGATTAGAATAAGGTGATAACATGTAAGCCTCTATAACTTTCGATTATCCAAGACAAATTTCACGGCAGTTAGAAGCATGAATTGTGAATTCCAGGAATGCATTTATGATGACCATCAAGGATGTTCTTTTAAACTCCTTTACAAAAATAGTATGTCTAGATTAATGCTCAATTAGTACATACATGTGTTTTTAAGCATCAAATTAGCTTATCCTTTTCAAAATTTAAACGTCAATAGTTAAAGTTTCCTTTCTATTACCCTTGCTTGTCTAATCTGCATAGAGAGACATTTTCGATTCACTTTTAAATACATTGATTTTTAAATAGCAGATGCGTTTTTCTAGGCAATTTCTGTTTTGGTGCAAATTTATACTGTTCAATACGCCTGGCATTCTTACATACCTAATTGACAGCCAGTTCATCAATTCAAAAACTAACACTATCTAAACTTTCTTTGACAAATTAAAAAAAACAGCATGGTATTTACTCTCACCTTAAATTTATACAATCAAATTAACCATTTTGTTTAACAGGTGTCTTTTCATTCTCATACCGATAGTCACATGATTTCAATTTCAAATTCAAGCAGCTGCAGATTGCTTGAAAGTTTGGTTTCGAAATGATACAAAAGATCACGACTATAGTGTCATTATCCTTTATGCCCAGCCATAAAATATCAAGCTAACTTAAAATTTCTGTCGAAATCGTTACCAGAACAATTTCCTTCGTTCACAACAATAGTTATGCTGTTCCTTATAGAATCAATTACCTAACTATGGCTAAACAATTAGATATAAAGCAGGCACGAAGCGTTGTGTATTAACAATCAGAATGGAAAAAACCGAAATATGCGGTATGACATTGGATCACATCTGAATATCTTATGACCAAACTTTAGATACCTTTTAAAATGATGGTCCACTTTGACTTACTTTTCCTCACAAAGCACCACATTTTTAGGCTTTAATTTATCTTTCCGAGTTTTCGACAATCCTTTACCATCCCAATGCCCTATTACGAAAACTAACATTAAATTGCATTTTTTCATTATAACTGTACTTTTATCTTAGGCAAAACAAAATCCAATCACTTTATTTTTTGCTAAATTTGTTCTATATAAAAAAATCACCAAAAATACATGACTGATTCCGAATTCATTTAACTATTAAGTATTCAACAAGGATTATTGCATTTACCATGGACAAAAATCAAAAATAAGCCACCTTTCAAAATGTAAAAGGATCAAAAACCGAAACATCAAAAGTGTTTCTTTACAATGCGTGTAGCATTCTTAAGCTACTGCAGGAGTAAGATAAAAATTTAGAGGGCAAGTACAAAATTTTGCTACATTTGCCGAAAATATTTATAACTTTATGCTTTGGAAAACTCATGAGCAGGTCATCATTAACCCCAAATGTTCACATCTTTTACAAGTAGTCATTCCAAAATACTAAGACACCTATATGTATCAGTACAATTCTAATGTGTAAAGGAAAATTTATGCTATTACAAACGTCACAGCGTTCTTATTAAAATTACGATCACTAACCACGTTTAACATTCACCGATCGTTTAAAGTGCTATGTGGTGTATAGGTGCTCTAAAAAATGCATCGATTTTGTCATTTAATTCGATTCTCTTTGGCATGTTAAGCCTACCAATGAATTTTTGTAAAACAGATGCACACAAGATTAACATAACCATTAAAAAATTGTTGCGATTATGACAAAATTTTATTAATATGACATTAGCTTCAAAAGACATCTTAAGGTCATTCTCTTTTTTAAATGAATCAAACCAATGCTTTGACCTTGGAAAAGCCGAAC
>UXSR01005504.1:34378-66707 GCA_900604375.1 Mesocestoides corti
TCGTGATTGACATAGAGCAAATTATTAGCGTATGCATAACAATAACAGTGCAGTTTCTAAAGTAGTTTGCTAGCGATATGCTTTTTAGATTAAAAAATCAGCATTGTGTATTTATGGAACAAATCACCAATTTCTGGGTGTAATTTATTTTGCCCACCGATAAAACTATTGAGTAGATAGGGTTTTTTTATATTAATGAGTAGAGGCAATGAGAAAAATGTACGTTTATTTAAATGCTCATAGACTTGTCTTGCAACTTTGCGCTCCTGGTGGAGTACAGGGGAAGACGATAAAAGGAGTGAATTATCTGACCTACATTTTCGTGTTGAAGAATTGGGTCGCGTCGGTGCAACTGCAGAAAAAAGCTACTTTTGCGCTCTGTATGATTACAGTCCGGCTCCGAGTAATGGACTAGTTATTCGTGAGGGTGATATTTTGGAGTCGTGCGGACGCCCTTTGTACGATTCAATCGATGTTAAAAACGTATGCACTGGAAAACGGAGCAATGTACCTAGACACTGCGTCACTGATAAGCATGGACAATCTACCGTGTTTGACGCGTGGTTTCCCATTGACCGATCAGAAGCTTTTAGACGGCTCACTCAACCGGGTATTGAAAGAGGAACCTTCATTCTGAGGCCCTCAACTGGTCAGTATTTTCTTACTGCTGCCACCAAGAAGTTCACCTCAGTGTAACAAACACCATGGCCGTTAATGCTCGAATTCGAGCCAATAAAGTTCCAGAGGCGATTTAGAGCAGCAAAAACTATGATTTCGGTTGCTATTTGTTTAGTTGTAGATCGAATATTAGCGACATCAATTCAACTAAATTTGAGCACATGCTCAAGATTGCACTCTGGCTTTACTTTGACGGTACATAGTGTGTTGTATCTATCCCATTGAAAACTGGCATTAATTGTTTTTTACTAGTGCTTGGTTACATTATCTGCATATGGGTATTCAAATTGGAAACGTCCAGCACGCTATTTACAGGAACGTGGCAACATTTATAACTTGGAGGCTTTTTTACCAGCCATATTTAGTTTGACAATTTTGTTCTTACATTTTCCCCTAATTTAATTTTCAGAAGAGAATGTGATCGCTCTCAGTGTCCTGACGGGCAGACCAGGAGAAATCAACAATTACAAAATTCAAGCAGATTGTAATGGACGCTACTATATCAAACAAACGCAAGTGTTTGAGAGACTATCAGAACTCATCCGCACTCTTTCAAGTAAGTCAGGCACCTGCCCTGCACCTTTTATGTCCGATTTAATAAAATCATGTTTAAAATTACAAAAATTGCTGAATATCCCCTTTTTATACCAGAAACAGTGAATTAACGCAGTACCGGTGACCTGATTTAAACTGAATCACTTGTGATATTTAATAGTATTTCAATTTGCAAGATGATCAAAATTGGATTTTCCAGTGGAAAATTCACACGCAAATACACCATTTTACTAAAAGGACCAATTTTGGTGGCAATGTCTAAACAAATACGCTAAATCTGGAGTAGCCTGTTGAGGTTCAAATTTCACCTAAGAGTAACAGGAGGATGATTATTATTGGACCATTATTTTGGTGTCATTGTGCAAAGCCCTAAAACACCACTGGCAAAATCCTCTCAAAGCAATGATAAATTGAGCGTTGAGCTACAGTGATGTGCCTCTCGTGTTAAGCCACGAGTGATGCAAAAAAGGTTGGTATAAGTGTGGAATGCGTCATTAACATTATCGACATTTACGCCTCACGCAGAGATAAAGTAAATGCAAGCACAGGCTTAAGTGCTCACAGGTGACATCAACCGTGTCAATATAGCAAAACGCCGTCATTTTCAAACATCCGGATTAAAATAAAACTAGAACAATTCACAAAACAATTTGGATGGCCAGAGAGACCGTATTTGGGCTCTTTTAAAAGCTCTAATCAGTATGCACAGTCTGGGTTGTTGATAAACCAATAAAAGACAGTCTATTTTGGCGAAAATTGAGATTTTTGTTTGAATTAAACTAGATCCAAGTCAGGACACCTTGAACTGTCCGTTGGTTCGGCCATTCGGAGCTCAACCCGTCGTCGAACAGCCGATGCCAGAACCTGAGTCCCAACTTTACGTCTTTCAAAGCCGACAAATCGGGAGTAGCCAATTCGCTGAGGTCGTGCTGGGATCCTATGAGAACCGTACAGTGGCCGTGAAGCAATTACCGACGATAACTCCGACGGCTGAAATGCTTCGTCAGTTGAATTTCCTGAAGTCTCTGGACCTCTCCAAATGCGTCCAGGTTTTCGAGGTGTTTGGCATGCCACAATGCCGGGGATCGGTTCAAATTGTCATGGAAAATATGGCGTGTGGATCAGTGGCACAGTATTTGTCTACACAAGAATCCCAAAGCGATGCCGTCACTCTTCTCCATTTACTAATCCAAAGGGTGAATTTTAAAACCGTGAAATTAACGTGTGTTGTGATGTGAACAAATTATACACAGTCAATCGAGACGTCTCTCGCCCAAATCACATGATCAGGCATTTTCGCAGCACTTAGAAGCTCTTTGCGAGATTCTGTAGTCCACTTGAATTTTGGCTCCCGACGCCAAATGTACTCTCATTTAATTGGCCAAAAGTGAACACCCAATTTCCGTGATTGCCTGCACTGAGTTATTCTATTGCGCTATTTGTAAGCAAAAGACTTCGTTCAGAAAGCAATCAGTCATCGAGGAATATCCCCTAATTGTGTTAAAACTATTTACAACACTGTCAAAACTTTTTTCAAAACAGTTGCTAAGTTAAACAACTGGTAGCTTATTTTGTGTTCTTGTTACTCCTTGATGTTTAGGTTGCTGCGGGTATGGCATACCTAGAAGGATACCAAATCGCACACACCGACCTGAAAACGTCGAACGTTCTACTGGATTTCAATGGCATTGTAAAGATTACTGACGTCGGATTTCGACATATGCTTACTCTAGCTAGTGGATTCAATCAAGGTACATGGCAGATTGATCAATCTACTTGTGATTTAAATACAAAGGTGCCTACCCAGAAACCCCTGACAGTGTTTTGAGGGGAAATGGATAAATTTTGATGTGATTCCCACTCAAAACATTCCCACCTTGCGCCTGGCGTGAAGTCAGGTATCAGCAACTAGTCTCTCATAGTTGATGGATCGCCTATGTGCACAGTTAAAAGTACAATTAATTCACACTCTACAACAGCCCCAAATTACGCCAATTTGCAGCGTCTTAAAATTGACTTCAGCCTGGGAGTTTGGCAATGACGACAAGTCAGCGCTTCATGATTGTGTGCATCGAAGTAGCTGGTGCAATGTATGGAACGCTCTTGTCTAAAATTGCCCTCATCGTCGCACCCATATTGCGACTGTACTCGCTTCTTTCAAGGAAAGTAGTACCTGTATTCCGTAGTCTGTTGGTAGAAGTGAGCCAGGACATAAAATTTCCCAGAGTCTAGCATGTAATTCTTCACACGAACACAGATGCCAGTGCTTCCGTCAGTACTGGAGTAGGTGGGTCAGTGTAACTCTGCCACGCCTGGTAATGCAATCCCGCGTTTTAGAATGGTTCCCTTTCGACGAATGGAGTGCCCCAGAGCTGTCCCACCAACCAACTGCCTTCTCACTCAAAGCCGACGTCTGGTCCTTCGGCATACTATGCTTCGTCATTCTGACGCGAGGTGGCCACCCATATCCAGGTTAGTTCCTACATTTTTGGTTTACCCGGTGAACAGATTTAAGATATCCCCCTAAGTAATTCAGCTGGAAGCAGATGGACGGTGAGTACATTGAATTGGCTGCTTGGTATGGCGCCTTTTTTAAAAGACACGTCAGGGGAGGCTACTCGAATTTTCAAACCTGCAAATTATTTTTTAAGCTGTGATTATGGACTGAAGTTTAGTCTCGAGGTTTGCTAAATATCGACATTTTTTCCGCAAGGAATCCCGTTGAAGGCACTTCCAAGTTATCTGGCCAATCAAATGGTACCGCCGAACCCTGCAGAACTTGGACACCAATGCAGTGACTTCTTTTACGATTTATTGGTTAGCTGTTGGCGTTACAACCCACAGGAGCGACCATCTTTCCGCTCAATTATCAACTCATTGACGATGGATAATGGCAAATACGAAAATATCACGTCAGCGTAAGCATCGCAAACAAACCCACACACAGATGACTAATACTAGTAGAATTTTGTACATGATTTGCTCATTATTTATATGTGATTTTAGGCGGTAACTTTTGAGCCAAACCTAATTTTTTTTCTATCCACATTCGTCCAAAGGAGCGTTGTAAGATGTATCGTTTGATGGCCAAGTCTGGACAGTTTAAGGTCGCATTTTATTCCACAATAAGATGGTTTCTGTGGGTTAAATATTACAGAAAGAGTTGGTTGCTTCAGGTCTCTATTAAGGACGAATATGTGAAGACACCGTTTGATAATCGGCGTGATGCATGAGTCCTGTCGTGCTTCCAACGATACAAATAGAATGATTAAGTGGTGCTTGACTAATGATTGGGTCCTTGACGACTCTTGGAAATATTTCGCGGGCATAATTAAATTTGGCACAGAGGGTAAGGTTCATTGATTCGCAACGTTTTTTAGTTTTCAAATCACTACAAAGTTATCCACGCACTTGCAAAATCAACAGCGGAAATTCTCACGATATCGCAGTATCTGTTGCGTCATTGCTTGACTACTCCTAAGCTAGGCGTTGAAAACATCTGCAGCAGATGTTTTCAAAGTAAAAGTTTTCAAGAGATCAACTGCAGATCACAGGGGTTAAGTTGAAATGCCAGTTCATATTGAAAGACAAGTGGATAAATCAATTTTAGAATCGATGGTGGTCGCATTTGCATTTAGATCAGCTATTCGTAAAATCGCCTGTCGCCTGAGGTACAGATTTACAAAATTAAAAATATGAATGAGCCACAGAATATTTTTTTTTAAGAACTGCAGTATTGTAGGTATTTAAAATGCTGATTTCAAACAAATCTTCTTCTGTACATAACCCAAGTGGTTAGTCACAAAGTAACTTCAATCGCCTCGTTTGAACTGAAAAAGAGATTTTTTAATATTATCAATGCTGAAATTTTAAATTCAAGCCATTTCGGAGAAAGTTAGTTTTTTGTTAAACCAAAAGTGTTTGGAATTCATTTTAAATCACACAGACGAAGAGCGTAATCCGCAATGGACGCAGTTTAATCATGCACATCTATCGTGTGCATTAAATTTCTTTTGTCTAAACAATAAAACTACAGCACTTCAGGTTAACTTATTCTTAGAAACGAGTTCTAGTGTGAATTTTCAATTACACACTAAAAATACTTTCCTGACTGTCATTCAGAAGTTATTAATAGTCCCTCATCTAGACCACGTCATTTCCTAAAAATATTTAATTTGATTTGGTACAAATAGTGCCCGAAGCTTCACTGTGCCACCCCAAATGTGCCACGATTTCTCGCTATGGTGAAAAAAGGAAGTTAATAAAAAAAATTCAAAATGCGGTTAATTCAAGCACCACAGGATTCAAGGCATTTGGTAACAGATCTTATTATAGAATAGACAAAAAATCCCTTTTAATATTTAAAATTTTACCAGTTTTATTTCCATGTGCAGGTACCAGCTAGTAGTTAATAACATCACATCAAATGTCTCTGGTGTTGTTGGATGCATGACTACTGTTGAAGCACCTTAAAGTGAACATTTATTTGAGTTGGTCACAAACTGCGTGGGATGACCTTGTTCAGTTGCACAAATTGGACTTGCTGACTTGGATAATTTTTCGAAAGTGAACCTGTTGTCATAAATTAAAATTTTTTTGTTCCGTCGAAACGATTCGACATTGGAGATATCGACCAGATCAACTTTTTGGTTAACATAGTAGCCCATTTTATGTGTCTATAATGTTAAAAAACCATATTCAAGAGATCAATTTCAAAATGCTGATTTATGTTGGGGCATACTCAAGCACGGAGATAGACGACGAAGGCTCTAGAGGACCAAAAAACTCTTTGAAATTCACACAGATAAGGAAGAATAAGTAAATTTTCAAAAACCGTAAATATCTACAGCAAGACTAAAAAAGACTCGAGCTTATTGGATGTAGAATACTTAGAGTAATAATATTTTGGTTGCCAAGGGGGAAGTAAGTTTAAACTCCATGACTTTTTTAGTGACATTAACCTGAATGGATGCATCTGTGAAGCAGGAAATATTCTTAAAGAAGGTTGATAGCAAATTTTGACCAAATGTTATTTTTTAATATATCGCGAGCATCTGTTAGCATTGTAGCTGCCGATTCCAGGGACACAATGCAGCAAATATCGGCTATTTTTAAGAGCTTCAGCATTTAAAAAGTGTCGACATAACAAAAAGCGTTGAGATCGAAGTAGATGTCAAAATTTATCAGTGATTTTGATTTGTTAAACAGACTCGTATCGTTGATATTTACCTTACATAATTTCCCAAATTTGTTGAACATTGCCAACAGTAAATGTACGCAACGTTGCCTTGTCAGATAAAAGGATTCATTAGGCTTCCAATGTGACTCTGTAGTAACGTGAACAAAAATTCAACTAATTAGTATTCGTGAATGTTTTTGCGAAAGTGTCATGCTTAGAATAATACAGTCATATTTGAATGTATTTATTGTGTCATAGTTGCTCTTAAACAGGGAAACAGAATTGGGAAACAAAAAAAAAGCTTCTTTAAATATTGCTTCTGCAAACACTACATGGTACCAGGTGCCTTTAAGGCGATTGCGCATATTTTCGTGAAGATATTGACAACAGATAGGTAATATTTTGTTGATTCTGCGAGCATTGGAGTATTTATTGGTATCATTGATTGTCCGGTATATTTATAAATTTCTTGCAACCTATCCCTATTTATTGGTTACATGAACTAATGCAAAGTTGTAACAGTTTATGGGACTTAAAATAGGCTCACAATTTAATGTGCTTATCTTTCGATGAATTGCAATGAATATACTGGGTA
The DNA here is from genome assembly GCA_900604375.1 of Mesocestoides corti. NCBI lineage: Eukaryota > Metazoa > Platyhelminthes > Cestoda > Cyclophyllidea > Mesocestoididae > Mesocestoides > Mesocestoides corti. The sequence goes on from UXSR01005504.1 coordinate 41,386, forward strand.
GAATATTTTGTAATTCCCCCTCTAATTTTCTTGCCTACAATCCAGGTGCAATTTTTATTTAAACAACAGCTTGATTGCATAAAACTAGACAAAATATAAGAAATGTTAAGAAAGTTCATAAACGTCAAATTGTGTTCAATGATGAATTATTCCTTAGAGGGTATAAGGTGTAATTCGTTGCAGTGAGTTAAAAAATAATAAACTTGATGAAGCGGCTATTGTGTTTTTGTTTAAATTTAGGAGGTATATTTTCTGATAAATGTATTTCATATATTTGTTTGACTATGTAAAATGTCAACCTTGAAAACTCTTCAGTGGCTTAAATTTATTCCGAAAGTTTGGTTGTCTGGTTGTCTGAATCCAGCTTTTAAAAAACGGATCTGTATAAGGTATGTTGTTTTTTTTTAAATTTTGTTAATTGTTTTAATCAATTTTAAAACACGACGACCGTTATATTTCCCTTAGCCTATTTTTGTGTTTCGGTGAAGGGAAATAGCTTTTTCCTTCGTCTAGAAAATATCGTACCTTTTTGTATTGAAATGTGTTTATGGTGGGATTGAGGTCTATTTTCGTTAAAAGATATTAGGACCTTAGTCAAGCGTTTGGCAACCGCCGTTTATGCATTGAAATTATGGTGTGCTGCAATTGGTAAAATCAAATGGGAATTTGATGGAATTTATGATATTTCTTTAAACGTTAAATGGCTGCAATGCTTCGGTTTAAATAAAGTTCTTGATTGGGTTTTCTGAGGCACACTTCTTTATTGAATAAAAATATCTCTTTCTCTTTCATTATATGTGAGTCTTTGCAATTAGAAATCGTCGCTTTATAATTTACAAAAGTACATTCAACCTCTGGTAATGTTACCACTGAAATTGTACACAGGTTATTCCCAGTTGACGCGTTCATGGATCATCAAATTCTGTATTTCGAAATTTTCAGCATCATTTACTTATAGTTACAATGAATAATCATAGAACAAGCAGCCAGTCACAGATGAAACATTCCAAACAGCTTTTATTGTGTGTAAACCCACTACCAAACTATTCGGTTTTGTTCAGTGAGATTAAATTAAGCATTCGCAAACACCATGCCTCAATGGTTAGTATCGACAAATGTGTCTTCTCTCACCCAATACGCTGCCTCAAGAAGAGTGCATGCGTACCCTTTTAAGATAACTATTGAATGGGTATATAACGAGATTCGTGGTTCTTTGCCACATCAGCTCCGAAATTAGATTATTAAATAACATGTAAGTTTTACTTTGTGGGACTGTACGGTTTCGGGTGGGGCGTTTTATTACAAAATTACCAACAAAAACACATATCAAATTTTTTGCTGTTCGCAATCTTCTGCGTTTGAATAAATGACCCTTATTTACCTTACTTTTGCGTAAACGGAAACATACATTAACCGAATTCTCGGTTTGCCATTCCTTAACAAAGCAATAAATTCTGGGTCCAAAACTGTATCACTACGTTTAATTTTGCAATTACTGCATATACTATTGTTTATCTTCATTTTTATTGTTTCAATAGATGCCTGAAGTTGTTCCAAGCCGTAGTTTCCCTGGATGCAAAATATTTGGAACAAATATTCGAGCTTACACGTTGACTGTCATGACAAATGATAGATTGTTAATTCTTCAGCGTAATAATTGAAAAAAATGCAAATTTTATTTGGTTCTTAATTAAATACATTTCTGTTTGTTTTGAAAATTTACACTAATGTGCTGTTGTGGACTTGCTTAGATCCATGTGTTTGTGTAATGTGCATATTTTGAACGAGAATGTGGCGGTAATTTAGCAAGAGAGAAGAGACTCAATAGAAAAAAGCGTGATTAGATCTTAAATTAGTAGATATCATCTGCAAAATACCCGTCAGACAGTCTATTTGCATCATTTCTAGTATTTTTTGAAATGTTTGCAGAAGACAAGCAGAGTTTTGCGTGAGAACAGTAAATCTGTAACTCATGAAAAACGAAAATATGCTCAAAAATTCTAAAATTTATTGAATAGGAATGCACAGGACGTAAGGATATGCGCATCCGTCGAGTTTTGTGTGTCTCACAGCCCAGCTAGTTAGCACTTCATTTCTTGCCGCGAGTGCACATACTTGTCAAGGTCACGTCGGCAGAATGATCTCTTCACCTTCAAGTGGGTTCTGCTGACTCCAATTTGGTGTCTCGATTAGTTATGGCATCGTACTCCAGTCTAAAGTACCAGAGTCAATAAAACAATCATTACTACACCCCCAAGCAGACTCACATAATTTGGTCACTTATTCAGCACAATGTTGAGCTTAACAAACCCCATTGGTTACACAATAGCAGCCATTTTCTGACTTTTTTCTCCAGTAGCAACGTGATTGTTCCTTCAATCACTGTCCCGAAAACACACGAATAAATGCATGATAAATGCTTGTCAATCACGAGAAAATAATTCAACTGTGTGCGCGTAGCATGTGCCACACCATGTCTTCCTTCTAACTTAACATAATAGGGAGTTCTGCTGCTGCCATCAGAGTGGAAAACGATGCTATCTTTGTAGATCTGCAAAACAAAATGCCAGATTTCAAGAGAAAGCTGCTCAGAGGGGTAAAAGACCTATTTCACAGGTCGAAATCCAACGGGTTTGTGTACTTGGAACCTGAGACGACGGAGGAACCGCATTCCACTAGCCTCATTCAAGAGCGACCAATGCTCGGCTGCTTTGACTTTGACACCAGCGACCCTCGTGAGTTGCCCTTCCGTCGTGGTGACATTATATACGTGACGGTGAATACGGCGCAGGGCGACAACGACGTTTCTCCCGATCGGTGGTTGCAAGCACGCGATTGGCGCACCGGAGGGACAGGGGTCGTGCCGGACACCTATCTAACGGACCAGCCTGGCGAGTCGGAGGCTTTCGACGCCTTCCAGTTCATATCCCGTGACGAGGCTGAGCATCGACTCCTTCTGCCAGTTTTTGAAACGGGCACCTACATCCTTCGGCCAAGCAGTGGCACGTTTGCATTCTCTACATACGTTATCTGACAAGTTTTTCAATTCCATAGTCGGGTTTTGGTATTGTCGAAAGTTTCTGAGATATTACTCAAGGCAGTACACATCTAGCGTCTAGGGCTAAACAGCAGGCCTCCAAATCATGTGGCTTAAAACCAGTCTCGTTTCAGGTTACGGACACCTCTCGTTGTCTGTGTTGGTGAAGCAAGAGGGGCAGTGTGACGTCAAACACTATCACGTAATGTACGACAAGGTTGGTGAGCAGTACTATTTGCAAGAAGACGAAAATTTTAAGTGCCTTGATGAACTACTCAAATTCTACTCTGGTGAGTCGGTTGAGGGTTCAAGGCTTGCATTGCCGAGCAGTTCTGATGTAGTTATATCGATGTTTTGTTTCCAATTTGAGATGAAAAGAATTGCTCCAATGTGGTGCCACTACGTCGACCGTGCCCCAAGATTAGCGGCAACGCGGAGAAGTTCCGTGGGTGTGTCGTGAGCCGAAACAGCGTGACCTTGAAAAGTCAGCTTGGACGAGGTAGCTTCGGCGAGGTCTGGTTGGCGACCTACCGTGGCGTGGACGTCGCTGTGAAGAAGGCGCTAACGTCGACAGCGCGCCGGGAGATTGTGGAGGAGGCCGCGACCATGTACAGCCTCTACCACCCACGACTGGTTCGATTTCTTGGGGTGTGCTGTGAACCCCCCTCAGAGCCGATTCTGCTCATAACAGAGTTCATGCCGAATGGGGCACTTGAAGGTTATCTGCGACGACATCACCCACCCTACACAACGATTATCACCATGCTCTCGCAGGTAGGATGTGTTGCAGAACCACCGTCAGTGCAGAATCTTTAGGAGAAGTGTCATCTCCGTTTTAGTTGTTTAAACGCTCCATCTTGTATACTAACAGAAAATCGATTTTCTGGTAATGTGTGAGTCAGCGGTTTGACCACAAACATGAAGCAAGTTCTCGTTGATCTAGGCTAGGCGATCCTGAACAGGGTATCTTGAAGTTGCCTCCAATCACGTCGGTTTTGCTTGTCTACTTCAAAAGGTCAGCGAGGGAATGGCGTACTTGGAAAGGAATCGCGCGGTACACAACGACTTGCGATCGGCAAACGTCCTTGTGGCTAAGGATAATTCGGTCAAGGTGGCTGATTTCGGACTTGCAAAAATCCTTCACTCCGACGATCGTGACATTCGGTGTGAGTACTGAGGCTTCGTTTGCCCCACTTCTGCTATCACTGACTTGTTGAAAACATCACCCAAATTATGAGTTTTACACTGATTTCCCACCAATGAAATCAGTTGACCTTGAAGTGAGAGGGGTGAGTAGTTCTCAAGAAACCCAATTACGACTTTGTAGATGGAACATATCCGCTGCGTTGGGCGGCGCCCGAGGTCACCAAATCAAAGTACCAGTTTTGTATTAAAGCGGACATCTGGTCTTTCGGGGTCCTCATGTACGAGGCCCTCACCTACGGCGAATTGCCTTACGCAGGTGAGCGATATGTGGTTTTTTAAATGTGCATCTCGATTACGTGCTTATTTTGTATTGAGTTTTTTAGTAATACTGGCAGTCCAGGATGACTAACTGGTGTGCTAGATACCATAAAGTTTGGGTTGTAAGACATGAGAATAAGCCAATTGTGTTGGAGGACCAGCTGACCAATAGGAAAGCTGAAAAAAAAACCACCAGGAACAATATTAGTGCTACTGACAAGTTATTCGTAGAGTGTTTTGCATACCAATAAAGTTCTTATCTAAATGTGGTTCTGGGCAAATTCATCAAGTACATTTAATTGTGATTGTAATTTAATTAAATTGATGTTTTATATTTCAATGTTCACAACTGCATAGATCTTGACGATGACATTCTGATAGAAGAAATTGAAAATGGTCGACGCTTGTGCAATCCGAGAACCTTGAATTACGAGTGCGAAGACAGCATTTATAACAAAATGCTGGAATGTTGGAACTCTGAGCCGGACAAGCGACCATCTTTCGAAGACCTCCACGCCTTTCTGGAATCCGAGACTAATAAGGGTTTCGCAAAGTGACCCTTTGTATCGACTCGTGTTTGATTTGTACACATTACATTATCCAATTCGGTGCCGAGTAGCTTCAGTGACCAATCAAATTGCTCTTCGTAATAGCAGCCTGAAGGTCAAGCTTTTATTGGGAGTTCGCACAAACTTGCTGACTTTGAATTTTGCGAAATTATTTGCTTATTGTTAAGCCCAGGCACTATTAAAATAAAATCGAGATATAAAGCTATTATTCTACCTGAGTAATGACAAAGGGTTTTGCTAAATTAAATCGTTCTGTTAACAAGAAATAGTAAGGTCGGCTGAGCGCAAAGTTATTACTAACAAATTTTAGGTAGCACTTTAATTGCTCGATTTCTTGACACAATGTTTCGTGAGTAGTTCTACTTCCTGAATTTTGGTTTCTACGGCAGTAGCGCCAGCCTCACGCCCTCAAGCCTTCAGACATCCCAAAATGTGCAGCTGATTGTTACAAAACCACCATTAATTATAAAATGATAGACGCGGTCTTTAAAGCGAAACAAAAGTATCACATTGGCGAGTAAGGAATGTACAGAACAAGTTGTGGGGGCAGAGGACGTAGGGATTATTTGTACGTGGAGATGTTAAGCGTGGCAGCGAGCAGCTGTTCAGCGCTGGGTATCGGATGCCGAGGCACGACAGGCACGCCGCCGTCAGCCCCAAGACAGACCTGGTTGCCGTTGCTGTTCACCATTCCTGCAGGCGCGGCGCCCGCGGTCGACTTGGAGCGGCGTTGGCGCGTCTTCGCGGGGTAGTAGCCGTTGCGGGTGAAGAAGTACAGGTCGTCCATCTCGTCGTACGCCTGGTCCACCTGTTCCGGCGTCATGTCGCTCTCAGGCCCGGTGCGTGGATCCTTACCCGTCTCCGTGTAGATGGCCTTTGCCATCGCCGAGGTGATCTCGTAGTTCTGCATCAAGCCCGCCGTCAGCCGACCCATCAGAGACCGCGCCACGTCCTGTCCGTTGGCGGTGTTGGTCATGAGACGCGGTTTGTTCGTGATGTTCTTGAGGAAAGCCAGGAGGTAGTCCAGGGAATCACGAGGATGCGCCATGGATAGGAAGTTGAGCGTGCGATTGCGGTGGCCAGCTGCAAGACGCTGGTAGATCGCGTCCTCCGTGAAGCCCACCTGAAACAGATGGTCTTGAAGCAGGGTTGGCGTGATGAGGAAGAAGCGGTCTGGTGAGTCGACCGGCGCCACAATTATCACATCGCCTCGCAAGAGGCCACGCAGACGAATGTAGGTCCGATCGGTGAAGGTGATGCCAGGGACCGTGGGGAAGATGTTCACGGGTTTGGTGGACTGCGCGGTGGCGTAGTTCGTGGATCCTGACTCATTGCTCAAACTGCTCAAGCTGCTGGCACTCGCCTGCATCTTCCTCTCTGGCACGGCCACCGGAACTATCGAGAGGGGGAGGCGAAATTTGCGAAGCAGCGACGACAGCGTGTGCACGCCTGAGATGTTCTCCGGACCCGCGATCGGACTGAGGGCCACCTTGGCGGGGAAAACGGCCTGGCTTGAGGCCTCCTCAGTGCCGATGTAGAAGAGGCGTCGTGGACTGTTCGGGGTGTCGCCTTGACGCTGACTACGGCACTTCTCCACTGCCAGAACAAACGACATCAGCTTGAACTTCTTGCCTCGGCTGACGGTGCAATCGTGGATGTAATCCACGTAGGAGAGGAGAGTTCCCGGTTTAAGGACGAACACGCTACTAGAGGCGATGGTTTTGGGGTTGGCGGCTTCGACGACAATTGAGGATGGAATGGGGATTGGTGGAGCACCACTGTTGCTTCTATCAGTGCTCGATAGCAGCTGCGGCGGCACCCACAACTCCGTTGGCGCAAGCAGGCACTTGAGGTCGCGACGGACAAGAAATGTCGCAGGCTTTGCACACCGAACCTCCTCGATGGTCGTCCAGTGTGGGACGGGCTCGTAATTCTCGTTCATGACCTCATACCAACCACGACACTGGCGAAACAGAATGAGATTGGCCTGGGTTTCGGAAGTGGGACCTGTGGCGTGGCCGTGTTGGAGGCGTGAGAGGAAGTGCGATCCCGATCGCGACGAAAACTGGCTGTCCTTGATCTTCTCCCAAGTCGCCTCACACAGCACTGCGTCGAATACCGGGAAGAGCATGAGCGTATCGTGTCCCCGAAGCAGACAGCGGCACGAGGGACGCTGGCAGATTGCTCTCACGAATTCCGTGTTTGGTGGACCAAGGCAGCGGCGTATTTTTGGCAAAATATCTACCAGTGGTTGAGGCGGATCTGACGGCCATCGGACGCCAGCTCTAGGGTGGAGACTGAGAGAGGCTTTGTAGGCGCGAGCAACACTGCTCGCGGAGTCTGTTTCCGCGTTTTGCTCTAGCCCCACCACCGCCTCCTCCTCCTGCCCCGTCCTCTCAACGGCCTTCTCATCACTCTCCTTATCACTCTCTTCTTCCTCGTCTTCACCGTCCTCATCGTCAAAAGACTCGGCCACTTGGGTGTAGAGGCGTTCCGCGCTTGGATAGCGGTTTTGGCTGTCGCCCGACACACTCATTTGTGTCTCGAAAGCCGCCGCTTTAGCGCGTTGAAGGCTCTGACGAAGACGATGGTTTGCACGGCTCCCCACTGGCGCTCCATCGACCGCCGTGGAGGGAAGCCCTTCAAAGGCTGGCTCATAGTCGCTGTCACTCTCGCTGGAGACTGCGGTAAGGTCGCCAGGGGGGAGTGGTGCTCTGGGCGAAGCGATTGGCGCTCGGTCGCCCTCTCTCATCTCCGTTCCCGTCGAAATCGCGAGGTTGGACGAGCTATTGGCTCGGGCAGAGTAGTTCTTCTGAGCTACCCACTGCAGAGGCGAACCGCTGGACACCGCAGGTGACACGGTCGCGCCATCGTTGGAACGAGCGTCGGCCTTTCGAGTGTACTTTGAGGGGGTGTTGGGTGCGTTGGATTTGTGCTGGCCTCCCGAGAAACGCTTGTACAGGCGTTCGGCTGATTCAAAGAGATTCGGCATGAAAGTGGACAATCCGTGTTCCCCTACAACGTCAGGCAAACAGCCACTAAATCATGTAGCTTCACTCAACCTTTGTGGTCATCTCCGAGGGTTCAATTCAGGGTCACATGTTCATCAAGGCAACCCGTTCTAATCTATGCACATATTACAGTCAGATTTCCTTCCGAAAAAAATCAAAATCAGTAATTTCTTGGCGATTGCTCTTTCCAATCTTTGCGATCGAAGCTTCATTCAGATCCTCAATAGTAACACGCTAGTATTTTTTAGTTTTCGTGTTTGTTTCGGTCGAGCCACCATTTTCGAGGACAAGATGCAGTATGCAACGAAGGAACCCACTCATTTACCCGCTCGTTAGTTTATAAGGTCAAATAAGCACAATTTCGGTGTTCCGTGTGACCTTGAAGCGACCAATAGAAGAGGTCGACGCCCGAAGTGGCAAATATGCTATACATTTCATCTGGTTTAAAACTTTTTTTGCGTAAATATTTCATGCCTATCCACTTGAGATATTAATGATGAAACTAAACAGCAATCATGGGGTGCTGGAGTATAATTTGGTTAAACACAGCAACCTCGTCACACATGGATACATTCGTGTTTGCGGGTCATTTGTTTAAATCAGTGCTGTAACCATGAACGTAAATAAACCACATGCCTAGACATTTAGTCTATCGAGTTAATTTCTTCGTAAACCGGTAGGGTTTTGAAATTTTTCCATTCTAATCTCAACCAAAATGCGGAAAAATGTCCATTTAGTTTTGATGTTCGTCTTTGAGAAGGCAATGACACGGCCAACTTACCGCGACGGGAGAGGTATAGGCATGAATAGGTTCTAAATTATTAGGGCGTTCACAAAATTGATGAAAGGGCATTGAATGACTAATCAACTGCCGTACATAAAGCGGGTCACAAATGTATGCTGTAAAGAATGCCTCAAGGCAAGTAGATGGAGATTTAAATGAAGCGCAAATTTTGTGTTGCTTAAATGAAGCAGCCAACGTGGATTGGGAGAGTTTGAATTGTGTTCTGCCAAGCTAACTAAGGACCAACAATGAAAACTGTTCAGGTGGAAATTGAAGGTCAGACTAAAAGTGCTATTTGCAGCGTCTAAAACTCGGTAAACACCAAAACGTTCACAATATTCCTTCAAACCGACTCAAAACAAATTGACGACAGAAAGAAGGTACGCAAATTGGCCCGTTGACACGGTGGTTCTTTTTGTGAGAAGAAATGGGGTGAAAACCCAACACGCGGCACTTAACAAGCCCGTTAGCTCTGTGAACCATTAATTGAGGCAGTAGGAGAGGCTTATATTTGCTGAACACACACACGCTTACACTGAGGGGAATGTTTTGGTAGAACGGTCTAGTAATTACCTTATCTCTACCACAATGATCAATTTTTGATGACGCAGTAATTACTGACGGCTCAGTGACTTTGACAAAATTGAAAACCAACAACCCACAGCCATAAATGCTGCATTCTAACCAATGAGAACCGACAATGCCCCAGAAATGTTCGTTGGAACTGCACAGAAATACAGCTTGTGCTTTGACAAATACCAGAATATACCGAGATGGGATAAATTTGACAAGAATTGCGCTATTAAAGTGACCATGTTAGTGGAGAACGACAAAGTTAAAATTGTAGCCTATCAACAGTCCACACAATATGTAGACTAGTCTGATTGGTTAAAGTCCAATATCATGTCAGTGAAGCTCCAACTTTGTTATCATTATATCGCCACGGTTTGTGCACATTTTGAGCTATCGGCATTAGTGATATGCAAGTTTAATTCCTATAATTGATTGCCTGGTTTGGCTGTATGCTTGACTGAAACGTTTGGATCTCCAGGCCACCTTTGTAGCCCAATTAGAAGTGGGTGAGGTGATTGGTGGAGGGCCATTTGCGAAAATCAAGTATTTGTGCTCTTATTGGTGCCAGTGGTGAAAACAGAATTGCTAATGCAACATACGACGCGGCACCATGATTGTGGTAACTACGACAAGAAATGACAGGGAAATTGTCTTCGTTATGATGTCACGGTAGGCACGATAACATGTGAGTAAAAATTTGAAAATCTGGAACACAACCCAGCAAAGCGTGGGATGTATTGTGCTGGAAAGCTACAATATATTTGATGTAAACAAAATGGTCCACGACAGGAAAACTTCCCGTTAACTGAATGATCAGATAAAGCAACTAGTTTGTAAAGATTCTTACCAAAGTCATTGCGGTTAGTAATAGGTAAAAAATGGGGAAAACGGTTAATTACAGTCGCTCGAGTGCCGAAAACGCTTAACTAGCCATTTCAAAACCGGAAGTAACAAAATTTGAGTTTGCTGTGTTTTTGGGAAAAAAATATTTTGACATGACAACCTTAACTCAGGAAACAGAAAGGCGAGCAGTGGTTGGTGCTCCTAAAGCCAATCAGATTGGAAGATGTTGTTAAAAAAGAGCCTTCTTGCATGATGGCGCAAATTTAATTTTACCAAACTTGTTTAAACAAAAATGAGAATATCTCTGTCCAGTCAATTTATTAAAACACATTATTGTGGTTCAGTTTGATGCAATAATCAATGTTACAAGGTGTTGTAAGATCAATTACTCATTATGGTTAAAAGATGATCTGGAAAAATATTCTCTAATAACAGTTGCACACCGATTTTGCTCCTGTGATAGCGATGCTTCGGCAAGAAATGCTTCGATAAATAAATGATTGTCCATATTTGTAACGTGGAGGATACGACATCCAAAAATGAATTAGGGACAAATTGGTTTTATGTGAAAATCGATGAGGTGCACTCGAAATGGCAAAAATATTAGGGCTGTTGTACACCATATGATTCAGCAAAAATGGTCTTGGTAACGCTCTTAGTCGTGCTATTGCAGAACATAGGAGATCAACACACAATAACTGCCAATCACCGACGCTAGGAACAAAGGTGCGCTAACTTCGCATGTTACGTCACTGTCAGACCATTGGCTACTTGGCTGGAGTGTTCGCACTTAGACCATTGGAGTAGTGTTGTTTGTGTTCCTCACACATAATGCATGCAGTACTTAAATTAGTGTATTATTCCGTGGGAAAAATTTTACGCACCATATATTAGGCACTAACTGTGGAAAAAATCCAAGATTTGAATTAAACGTCCCGAAGGCAATTTTAATGCAAAAACAAACTGTCAGAACAAGCGACGCTATTAAACGAAACAATCCCTATAATCATATCAATGATGAAAAAACAAGGTAAAAAGTGAATACTTTCGCAAAATAATACTCGTAGATACCGTATCCACAAAACGTAGGAAAGTATGGCGTAATATGATTTTACTCTTTTAAGATTAATTCGAGAGCAACAATGCCAGGCCAAAGGGTTTAAATTACGTGCAGACTATCCATAATTCGGCATCTAAGTAAATGTTTATCCTTCTCACAGTAAAGAGATGCATAAATGTTTAGCTAATCTTACAAATCATTTCGAAAAAAATAGATTTACAATGTTTCGGCTGGTGGATATTAAGCTATTACTTTAGGAACATCGTATTAACAGATCTATAAATTGTATTTAACTAAGCTTAACCAAATTAAGAAGTTGCATTTCCAGGAACACACACGTACAAAGTCGGTAATTCACAGAACAAGGATTGGTTAGACAGTAAAATCACATTTTTATTTGTGATAAATGGGTTGTTCCAATGAAATGTTAAAGCAGTGCAAAAAAATTAGTGAATAATAACAAAGTAGTTCCAAGGTTTACATTTGTTGTCATTATATAATTAGGCTCCCAAAAATTACAATAACAGCAAGAACTCCACATAGACAAGCACTAATAACTATTCATTCCTATTAAGATTATGACTAAAAACGTAAGCTTTAACCATTCTATGTATTAAAAATTGAAAATAAAGTTCTTGAAGCCATACTCGGCAGCAAGAATTGTCATTATACAAAATTCTGAGATGGGAAACCAGAAAAAAATCAACTACAAAAGTAGACAAACACACTACATTATTTTGTTGAATAATATTTATAGTATGCCCCAAACTTACCTGGAAAATCGTTTTAAAACAACACAACCGAAATACTAAAAGGAAGATTTAACCTAGCTTCCTGCAGGGAATTTAACCATCGCGCTGTTATTTTGAATGTTTGAACAACAATATGTTATGGAATATTAATGGTTAATTTAGAACGTCTATATCAGTAAATCAAGGTAAAAAAGCGTTAACAAAAGTTAACAGTCTTCACAGTTAGCTCAATTAAAAATTTCTACTTTTGTAAAACCCGCAAAGGAATAGAACGAAGAATGTAGGTGAGAAGATAAAAAACGAGGGTAGTTGATATTCTCGTATTAATGCAAACTTTTCAAACAGCCTTATAAATTGCGCTTCCTAATCATTTCACGAATTGTGTATTCCGTTGTCCCGTAAATGCGAAACCAAAATCTGTGTGATTGGTTAACTCGCATAAACGTGAATTGCAAAAGTTATTTTGCGCTATGAAAGGAAGCAAAAACTTTACCAATAGCCTAATTCAAGATTGTTCACCTACTCACTTTTGTGCATTTATTTTATCCTTAATCAAACTCCAGCATCCCATTAATTTGAGGTTGACATATCATCTTGCAAGATTTTAAAAAAAAATTATTTAAAAAAATTAAAATAAACCCTGATACCTAGCCAATTTTTAACACGATCTGAAACTTTACTTATGCAAACTCCATTTTTTTAACAAACGGCAGTAAAATGGTATTTGCTCTGTCTCAATTACGTTAAGTTTGTATTGATATAAAGTAGAAGACACCTAACTTTATTGAACTGGGGGTCTGATGACCGTAGAGACTGTTAATTTGTTTCAAATTTCATTTCCCTGGAGTTTGAATTATTTTATCAGCTTTATGTTGTCAAACCATGAAAGAATAAAAAAGAAGTAATTTTCTCATTCACTTCATCTAGATTTTATGCTATGATTACAAATCAAAAATGAAAAAGTTCTAAATATAGGTATATGCGGGTAATGATTGATGCCACAAGAAAGGCATGTGCTATTGATATTAAACTTTTAGTTCGTTATATAGGGTTCATACGTTGGCTGCGTTTTTAGTTTTAAACCATTTGTCATGTCTAGTAAAAACATATGTCGATTAGGTTCTGTTTGTTGACAGGATTTAAGGGAAACCGATAGATAATGGCAATGATTTTGTTCCGTTTTGTTAAAACGTGCTACAGCCAAGCATCAATTTTTAGCATTATTGCATTGTCGAAATGTAAATTTAGTAATAGCTACTATTATAATAAACTTTTTGTAGTAAATCTTTGATTGTTTAGCATGAAGTCGGAAATAAAGCCCTTATGGATATGTTAGGGTCGCATTAGACAAAGCGTATTGCTATGCCAAAAGTCACAATTTTGTAATTGATCCACACACATTTAGTTGTATTGAGAGATGGAATATTATTCGGACATTGGTCCAAAGTTATTCCTTGACATTTGACGCTTGTGGTTTTATAAAATCAACATTCGCGAATGGAAAACAAGCAAATCCTCCTTGTCTTGAACATTAACAAAGTTCAAATTAGGTTGGAAAATATTTGTTAAGATCGTGCTGACTGCCTGTAAAAAAATGTTTGTTGAAGATTTAGTGAATAAAAACCTTGTCATAAGAGCTTTTGGTCAACCGCCTAATAGACTTCAGTTAATAGACACCACGTACAATTTAATAAAGTCAAATTTTTTCTAGCTTGCTAATGCAGAATTTCTATTTGTACATCGCCAAGTATGATGGCATCACTATTAATTTTGGGTTCTCTTCTGTCCCAGGTGCCCAATAAAAAAATTGTTGCGTTTGTTACAAACTGGTTGTTTTGTTCCGTTCTTTGGTGTTCATAGTGAAATTTAAGAATGCATGCAACCTGAATACAATTTTCTGGGAATTAAGCTTTCGGATCTTTGACTGCTTGCAATTAAACCCACTGAACTCTAAAAATTTGGTGCTTTGCAACCCATATTGTCAACTTTTATTTAAATAATGTGCGAAGTTCAAATGAACCTTATAAAGTAACTTATGTCTAGATATTTTTCGAGAGTCATAAATTGAGAGCCCTCAAGCGGCTTTATTGGACAATCGAATTGAACTCAACTCCAGTTTCATTGGTGGGGAGCCTGACCCCTCTTAATCATGCCTGTCTATAAAGGTATGTTAATTTCGCTCTAACCTTTAAAATATAGTAAATGTAAAGTGGAATTCAAAGAAATTCAATGACCTGGAGATAGACACAGATGCCTCGCCTCAAGACTTCAAGGCACTCTTATTTTCTCTAACTGGCGTTCCACCTGATCGTCAAAAAGTGATGATGCCCGGCGGTCTCCTTGGCGACACCTCCTATGATAAAATTCGGCTTAGAAATGTAGTTCTTTGGTTGCCTAACAACGTTGTTACAGGGAGCAACTGTGATGCTTATGGGCTCTGTTGATGAGCCGCCCTCCACTACGTCGGTTGAGTCTGCGGATCCCGTCGCGCAGGTTCGAAAAGACCGAAAAAAACCATCTCTCCCTGTTGGTATAGTAAATTTGGGCAACACCTGCTATATGAACAGTGCGCTGCAGCTTCTCTTTACTATTCCTGAGTTCAGAGCCTTTTTGAAAATGTAGTGTCCTGTTAGATATTTTTGATTTAGCTGTAGTTGATTTCCACTCTTAAAGTGCGCCTATTTTAGACTGCCTGCCGAGTCGTTAAGCTCAATGAACATGGAGTCGAGAAATGTAGTCAATACTCTCCGCCTGACTTTCGAGTTATTAGAAAGGACGAATGAACCTGTCGTACCCTTCGCCTTCCTCGACGCACTTCACGCGGCCTTTCCTCAGTTCGCGACCCTCGAAAGGGGTGACAGCAATCCAATTGGCGGAATTTCCAGGTATCAGCAGCAAGACGCCAACGAGTGCTGGATTGAAATCGTGCGCGTCTTGCAGCAGGTCACTCTCGATTCCAGCACTCTTTCTTCTAGTCAGGTAAATGCAAATAAATGAGCGTTGTTGTCACCCACTGGTCCATATTTTCACCATTTGAATGCACCATTGACGTTGTTTCGCGTTAGAACATTCCAGAGAGTTTCGGCACCGAGGGCGGCTGGAATCTCGTGAGTCGTTTTCTCACTGGCCGTCTGGTCTCCACTCTTACTTGTACTGAGGGTGATGAACCGCCGCAGGAATCTGTGGACACCTTCTCTCAACTTTCTTGCTTCATCGACAAGGGTTAGGCAAACCACAATTTGTAGCTATTCCTTACCACGTTAATTCTCCCGCAACCTAGCACGTTTGTTTGCTCCTGTAGATGTGAAGTACCTGCACACCGGGCTTCGGAACGGGCTGGAGGGAACTCTTACTAAGAATTCTGAGTCGTTGGAGCGTGAGGCGGTGTACAAGAAGGTCTCTCAAATATCACGACTCCCTGGTTACCTTTGCGTGCAGTTTATCCGTTTCTTCTACAAGGAAAAGAATCAGATTAATGCTAAGGTACGTTAGTTGATCTTCTTGTCTTGAACGTCCATTCCACTTCACCAAATTCGCGTTGATAAAATCACCTCGTAGCCGCATGACTAATGGATATTAATCCATGTAGCCGCGGGTTATTTTACGACTACAGCTAATTTATGAATCTTGCCGTACGATCCAACACGAAGTAACTAAGGAAAGAACGCATCCTTTGTCTGAGAAAGAAGCGAAGGGGATTTGCCTTTACTTATCCAACGCCTCTCCAGCCTATGACGGAAATGCTTGTAGTAATTTCAGTACTTATCTCAGTTTCAGAATTGTCTTGGCTCACAGGTTTTCTTTGGCATTTATGCGTGCCTCATCCGTTCGTTTTGTCGACGTGAATATTCGCGCATCGAAAACGCTATTTCAAACCGCTCACGTGCTTATTACTGCATCCTTCAAGGTTCTGAAGGATGTTAAGTTTCCACTGAGCCTGGACCTCTACGAATTCTGCGCAAAAGACCTTCAGGCCAAACTGCTGCCTCAGCGCGAAAAGGCTCGTGCGGAAGACGAAGCCGAAGCCATGGCCGTCAAAGCCCGAAAAGTCGACGCTTCAAAGGAAGGTGGGTTCATCATCCACGGTGGGGGGGGGGGTGTTGTTTACGAATTCTGAATCCCTCAGCTCAATTTTGATTCTCACTTAGAGGAGCCTTCTAATCCAGAGGACAATCCGGAACTCTACGATCCCTATTGGCTGTCAGATGACCTTGGCTCTAGCGCCACCGGGCTCTACGAATTGCAGGGCGTTCTCTCTCACCAAGGTCGCAAGAGTGTGGGCCACTACGTGGCGTGGATCAAGCGTCGAGGTGAGTTCACCAGCCCCCGGCTCCTGCCGTTCGGGGTCTACGCTCGCCACAATCCTGTGTCATTGCAGCATACTCCGTTATTGGGGAAGCCGAGCTACAGTAAAATAACATTTAAAAATTAATGTGTTAAGCTGTGCTTCACGGTGATTGGTTCGTTTTTATGGGCCACTCTTATTGGACAACACGCTCTGCAATGAAGGTAACCTAGTTTGTATTGTAATTTAGGCAGCTGGTTTAAAATGGACGACCAACAAGTATCGGAGACGACTGACGAAGAGATTTTGAAGCTCTCCGGTGGCGGCGAATGGCACAGCGCCTACCTGCTCCTCTATGGACCTCGACGGGTGAAGAAGACAATCACGACTCCCAGGGACGCGTAATGTTTGCGGTGTCTTCCCTACCACCTGCTCTGCACCCTTTAATTGGCGTGTTTCTTTTTTCAATGCTCTTTCTCTGTGCCACTCGTGTCGATGCGGTGATGCCAAATAGAGTGTGGTGATTGTTTTCCCGTGAAACGTCTTTTGTGTTCTGGAATCGCGCTTGCTACTAATTATTTATAAGTAACCATAAATTTTCATTTCAATTGGTTGACTATCCCTACCATGTAGTTCCGGTTGGTGTAATTTTCAAGGGGAGTTAATCTCCCCAATAATTGAGGCTCCTATTCGTTCGTAATACCGATTGGCTCCTCCATGTTTCAGTCTTTTTTCGGTGAATTCGTACAGTTATAACTTCACTGGCGCGCAGTCTTTCGGCATGTTTTGTGGAGAAAAAAATGTACTTCTTTGCGGTAGCAGTGGACTAACAATGAACGTTTTTCTTGATTTATTTGCCTCCTCGAAAGCCGCCATTGCAGCGTTTTTGTCGGTGGTTTGCTGGTTTCTTTGCCTTGTACGCACAAAATCGCCAGTAGTTAATTTGGCAAAATGGTCAAAAAGTCAATTTGCGTGACAATTCGGTCTGGCAGTTGCTGGGACAACGGGAAGATGCTTCTAGAAGAGATTTTTGGCGTGTTTTACCTCTGAGAGTCGCAGGACAACTTTACCTTTGAGGGGTATAGTGGTTTCTGGTGATCGTCTATTGGTCTGTGAGACGAGTTGAAGGGAGTGTCAATTCAGTCGATCAGATCTAGTGATCGGATGGCCTTCAAACGGAGGTGTTGACCCAAATAGCCAACGGTGTGGCGGTAATCGATTAACAGGGACGGTTCTGCTAGAATGAGTTTATGTTAAATGTCTTCGATTTCTTTCCACAGATTTGCATAGTGCCACCGCGCGCAATTTAACATCTCGAGAGGTCAGAGATCCGATTTGAAAATTTCGGCTTTATTTCAGCAATTTACGACGTAGAATTTTGTTTAGTTTGTCCGTGAAATTGCATCAACTGAAGCTGGGGATGTACAAGATGCTCCTCAAACGAGGTGAAATCGCATCCTTTTGAGGCTGATCATCGTTGGTGATAGAAACCTCATCGTCGAAAAAGCCGTCAATTGTGGTCCAAGCGTCCTGAATCAGCACAAACCGCATTGGATGCTGATAATAGCATCACAGCATATCATGACATCGACGCCATTCACGCAACCAAGCGGTCAAATTTGCTAATTCCTGCGCAGCAGTCAATAAAGGTGGATTGGGAATCGATTAGGCGATACGGCCAAAAGTGCCAGATTACAGGGGAGTAGTATTCGTCTGGGACAATCCACGACCACAAAATCCTAGTTATTGATTGGTTGCGAAGTGACATCGCAGTCAATCCCATTTACCAATGACCTTGGACCATCAGCTAACCAATTATTGCCAAGTTTGCGAAATGTGACGTGGAATACCACCCGGGTCTGTTGTTATCTAACAAGGCCCATGAGTAAAATGAACACGTTATTTTGACGTTTTCAACACGTGTAAAAAATATCATGAGGCATAATGGATAAATGAGAAAACTAAATTAATTGTTTGAATTCTCACCACAAACCACAATTACTTCTCGAAAACTCGTGTATTTTAAATCTTGAGTTGGAGTCTTGAACGATATTCTTTCTGCCCAATAACCACTCAATTTTGCTCAAATTCAATTGGTGCTTACAAGCCACGAGACCCAAGAAATCTCCCAAATCCCGTCACACTGTTTCGGTTGGTGCATTTCCTACCGTCTGATGCAAACAATCATTCGACATTAACTTGATGTAGACCTGGATCTGCGCGCCAATCCCCCTTGGCATTTTGACTGTGACAGGTGTCTTGCGTTGACAGGCATCAGATCAACTGCTCACGTAAACGGAATTATCAAAACACACGCAATAATAAGACCTTGGCTGTCCATCACGTTTCCATCGCTGCTCGACCTGATTTGTCTAAGCCAATCGGGTGTGTGTTGACGGTTCTGGTTGAACCGAAATCACTACTTTTATTGGTTGATTAGGCTTGGCGCACGGCGAAGAATTCGTCCAGCGATAATGAAGCAATGTGTGTTCCCCAATTTAATTGGACAAATCATTTCATAATGTACATTGCCCAAAATGTTGTATTAGAAATATCACGTAGGAAAACTCAATTTCTGAGGTGTGTGCACACCATCGCCTGCCAATCAAAAAACGCGGGCAATTTGGTGTAAACCAGGCCCCTTTGACTCACCACCAACTCTGTCAGTCACGACTTGCATCAGTGATTGAAATATCACCAGCTAACAATGATAGCGTGTCGTGTCCATCATCCACATCATTGTAACTACCAATTGGCGTGCACTGGTGAGAGATTGTAGTGATGGACAGCGGTAGAGAGACAATGTAGCGAAGAATTACAAACCTGACGACACAATTTAGCGCCAATTGGTGTGTGACATTAATTCCTAAGCGTCTGCTTACTCATTGAATAGACGCCACCGTGTCTGTGCGCTTCGTGAAATTGGAAGTCTACGAAATACCATGCCACCTCTTCTCTATTACCGCAAAGTTAACGGCTTCTCTGGAAACCCTAACTGAATCATTAAATAAAACCAATTTTTGAAAAAAAAACCCTCACTTTTTTGGTGTCCAAAGGAGAATATTTGTGTCACAGTGGCTGTCCAGTCAATGTCTCCTACTTTTGTCATACACACTCTCCATTTTGTCACAAGTAAATCGCTGTTTTCATCCCTTTGTGGTGGCATGTGATCTTTGTTGGATTTGACCTTGAGCTGACCAATAGCAGATCGCCGAATGTTGGTTGTCGGTAGCTTGCTGTATAGGTCTAATTTCACATAATTCTGTCTCGGCGTCTAGCCAACGACAGCGACAGATGGCAGTATGATTGATGTCAACCACGCCCTACCACGAAAAACGCAAACCGAGATTCGATAAATTGAGGCTGTAGGGTGTGTTTTGAAGTGACGTCACACACCTCGTGTCTTGATTGGTAAACACTCGCCTGAATGAGTGAATGGAAGAATGTGACGTAGCAGATTGCTAGTAAATTGCGAAACATATTCGGTGTATCATTTCAACTGGCACTCGGATGCGTCTAGAATCTGTACAGTGCTGTCTGATTAGGTAATAATTTTCAGTTCTTGTTGTCAAATGCACGGATTTAAATTGGCCGCACTTGATTGGTTCATTGGCTATTAGGGTTTGTTGTCAAGGTCACACAAATAGTTTTTTATTTCTATAAAAATCAGTTGATCCGCAATGATTGAGCTGACTACGCAATCAAGCAGTCAATTTAAACGCATTTTATCTGCACGTAATAAAAGTGGAGGGGCAGAAAAATTAAGGAAAACATAGAATTGGAAATTTGCTCACGAGAAGTCACAAACGGCTAAAATTGATTGGCTGTTACAGACACTTCCACACAGCTGTGAACTTGAACCCCTGGTTTAGCAGTTTCAGAGCTTACAAAACCATGAAATATGCTACAATAGCGTTTGCTAGATTCTTGTTGATTTGGGAATTTGGATGTCAGTATGAACCTCTTTGCATATCATCCTCCGCTTTGACTCCGTTTAAAAGGTTATTCATTTTATTTAAACAAACTTAATGCGCTGATTCGTGGCTCTGGTTGCAGTGGAGAGAACTGTTACGCGGAGCCACAAGCCTCAAAATTAACCACTTCAAATCCATCATCTCCTTCCAGATGCGCACATCTACGCAGCTTCAGAAGAAGTGAGCATTCAATACAACAGAGGTCAGACAGGTTGAATTTTGCTAATCAGAGTGCACATCAACCGATTTCATTCTGGAATCGACTTTTCACTGGCGATGAGAGCTCGTTCAGAGACCTCACAGCCAACTCCATGCAACAGTTCGGATTTGGACAAATATGCTGGACGAATATGCTCAAACACGGCAATCAACTCTGTGGAAGTTTAAACACTACAGTGGATATTTGGTTTTCATGGCCATCAAGTACCGCGTTGTGTTGCCGATTTCATAAAATGCCTCTTTCTGAAACAGCGAATCACTCCACTTCCCGTTAGGACAGTGTTCCTTCCCATGGCTAACAGCGCTTCTCCGTGACCAGCCATTGCAGATGTGTGAAGTCAAGTTCATGTAATTAGAGCCTACCAACCTGGGGTCAACGTTTGATGTCTTCTACAGAGCTTAAAGCTCATCAGCAAATAGAATGCATTTTAATTTAACCAATCAAAAGACGTCGAGCAACAGAAAAATAGTCGTATTCGAACACTTGCCGAGATGACATCGGAAGCAGAGGTCGTATTGCGAACACAGTTTTAATTGGTTCAAATTTTCTCTTTAAATACCTCGATATATCTTCTCATTTCATTGGTGCTTGGGAAAATTAAGTGGTTGTGAGGTGCCTGTTTGTAGATCTTCCCTGAACCAACTTCTCAAATAATCGATTTTTCATCATCTGGAACTCACCGTGTTTGGGTGGTGCTTCCGGTCTAGATGACTTTCCGTTGAAACGTCAGTTAAGAAACACCAGATTCTGCAAATGTGCATCACTGAGCGAAGTCTCAAACTAAGCCAATGCGGCAATTCATCAAAGTACACAAACACGCTCTCACTACCACACAGTGCCAAAACACAGAAGGCCGTCTTGAGAGTGCTTGAGAGCATACGCGAACGTCAAAATGAGGCCTCATGGGTGTATGCAGGACAACTTCGTCGTTGTCAAGGTGTTATCAAGTGACACAGCGGTGACAGGCTACTGGGTTGGTCTCTGTGACGTTGTCGGTGATTGAAGACACCGCACCCAGTAATTCCGACGTCGGCAGAGCGCCAACTCCCAAATCGTAGAGCTACTTTTGACGTCAAATCGTTTGCTGTCTTTTGTATTTGAAGTTGAAACCAAAGACCTCTGAGGTCATCGAAACCTACCCGATCATTACTGCGAAATCTGGAGCTTGTGAACTAGAATCCAATCATTTTTTTAATCGGCTAGTAAATTGAGCTCTCTTTGCTAACTTCACCATGAGACACTACGGTGCTAATCTTCAATCACGAGAATGAGTTCAAATTCTCCAAGATGTCGCACAAAGACCAACAGCCGAATGGCTTCAAATGAGCTTCATCAACAAGGAACTAAATCCTGACACGAGCACTTCTCAAGGCGATCAGCGACATTTCCAATTAAGCATTATTTCTTAATCTTTATCAAATGTTTCTTGCATGCACGCGACCTGTCAAGAACAGGCAAGCCAGCCTGAGTGAGAGGGTGAGGTAGGTAGACATGTGGAGATGACAGGTTGCAGTGGAGATGTCACTTCTCGTTTGTCATGCCCCGGACTCAGTCCTTCCTCTTCAACCGTGAGCACCCATTAATTCACCTGTCATGTCAGTCGGCTAGGCAGTGTGATGGGCGTTTGTGAGTGTCACACGACAGATTGGTACATTTGCTTATCCAGCCTGCAAAATTCCCCTCCTAAAATCAATCATTTCAAGCAGAAAGTTTGTTTTAAGCTGTTCAACAAATTGGAGGTCTTTAAAACCGCTTATGGTGTGTGATACTGCGTCTGTTGACGCTTGACTTTATCGATTTGTCCCAAACCAACCAAATTTGAGCGAATAAAAGGGGAATAGTGGTGATTGGATGAGCATTTTGGAAGGTGTGAGTCATCTTTATAGGAGCAAAGCAGCACCAATTTTATTGAATTAACGCGTAAGTCGTTTAAATATCTTTTTATTCGGGATGTTTCTAGTAACCTGACCATCAGAAACATGACCAGTATCGCCAGGGTGTCCTCAACCTTGAAAATCCTTTCACATTTTGGAGAAAGTGAAACAAGACTTGAACTTGACCATGAACTTTTGCAGAGGGACGTTCTGAGCGACGTGAAGAGGTGATGGTGGAAATCATCGAGACCACATTAAAATCCAACTAGATTTGATCATAAATATTCTAATTTCCCCACAAAGACCAGAAAAAAACACCAATTAAAAAAGCCAATAATTTGTCTCCTTTGTGCCTCCTCAGGGCAACGTGAAGGTGTTTGAGAATGCAAAAAGTGTGTTTTTAAGTGTGTCGTTCGCGTGTGAGCATGAAGCAATTCGACTTTTTATCAATGGCCACATGAAAACGCCATTTTCTTGAAGGTGGTTTTTAAGTAAACATGAAATGGGTGTAATTGTTTTCAAATTACAAAAATGACAAGATATCCGAAGCAGATATTCCTCCCATTAAGATGATTAGGCATTGCTGAATTTCGCAAAACTTCCCGCGATGTAATTCAACTCACAGGTTGGAAGACAACACTTAAAACACTTTACTTCTCTCCAATTTGCATGCACAAGGGTGGGGTTTTCAGTGTGAAGTTGTATCAACCACTCAACACGCACCAACACCATCGCCACCACCACCACTTCATGAACGATCCATTGAAGAGAAAGACGAAGAAGCCCACATTCCCACGAAGGCAGCCATCTCCACATCACAATTTGATGATGGCGCCTAGTCAACTAGCGGCCGAATCTGTGGTGGCCTAGTCTGCGAGAATCCACCCACACGAATTCGAGAGCTCCGCATGTGGAACTTCAGCTTGCGCTCAACTTCCAGCTGCGCTACGTCAATCCACCACGAACCACGAAATGCAACACCACTCCGATGTACACCGCGTCTCGTCTTTGCACTTGACTAAATGTGATGACAGAAGTAATTTGTCTGCAGAGGTGTCGAACCTCCCTCCACGTCATGAAGGACCCACTCAAGCTGCCGCACCCACGACCACTCAAGTATCAGCCGAATTGTGCATTGTGGATTCCAAGTCATTGGTGAGTGTGGTTTGTGAAGCAACCGTCGTGAGGGTGAATATTCAGCTTCGCGAAGACAGCCAGCTCCACTGTGGATAGGACTGCGGAGGTGACGCTCACCAGAGTGAATCGAAGATGATATCGCCACGTCATTGTAGTGACTGCTGTGAATGGCAGATTCACGTGGTACCCAGTCGACCACAATTCTGGAATGCAGCCACTGCTCGAAGACACGGGATGCGACTTCGTCGATTTCGCCTGCGACATCCAAGCTTGGCTGATGCCGAGATCGATTAGTAGGTTGTGGCCACACCGGCTGCTCGTCACCTGCGACGTCGAGGTCATCAGCGGATGACACAGGGTCACGCACAACGTGAGTATCGCCACCACCTCAAAAGAGCGCTCTCATGAGGTGCACCAACATTTAGACAACGTGGGTGTTCACACGTCGAGTGTGAGAGGTGATGTCAATGCTGTCGTGACAGTCTGGAAGGTGATGGCCATCCAAACTGTCGGAAAATCACCATATTAAATATTATCTGCATGTTGGCAACCGCGTTTGGGTAATTCAGGCAGAGACTGTCACCTCAAAATTGATTCTTTATCGTGCATTAAACATCCTCTCCTCTACAAAGCGACTGTCCCGCGAATGGACTAGTGTCTAAATCTCTCACAGCCTTGCTGAATTTCTCAGATTAGACCTTGAGGCGACGACGCATTTAAATTACTGAGTCGTTTCGGAGATATCTGCACATTAAAGGTACTGAAATTTGTAGTTTAGGATGATGCTTACGGAGAGGCCGAAAGTAATGACAAGCTGTTATTTCCTTTTGGGATAAACGTGTTTTCAGTGGAGAAGACAAATGTTATTCACGCCCATTCCCTCATGCCCAAGTGTCAAACTGACATCACAGTCGCGCAATTCATGTGGCATGAGACGTTTGTGGTTTGCGTGTCGTTGGTGGTTTTGATGCATCGGTCCCCTCTCGCAAGCCACCTTCTGTGTCGACAAAACTTTTGACACGCCAGGCGAGTGTGTCAAAGACATACGAATGTCCCCTTTTGACAAAAACCTCACTCTCGTCGTTTACTGGGTGGTTCTGAATGCCTGGGGGAGGGACTGCTTCCGCGAGATTCAAACCCAAGTGAAGACAATCAGCTGTCACACTTAATTAAATCCGACAATTCACGATTTTACAGCAAAAATTATGCAAAAATCCGCCATAACGCTTCGATGATTGATTTACCGGGTGAAGTGGTTGGAAGAAAAAAATCAATAAATACCTATTCTGTGCCGAATTAAATTTGCACACTGAGTTAAACTCGCGCCAATTTTTGAGTGCAAGTCAGAAATGAGTAATTTAAACAACGGCAATTGGCGAGGACCAAATAAACCGCGTGTAAATATAGGATACGGAAATGGCTAAATCTCAAACATGCAGATTAAGTGATTAAAAAGAAGTTGCTAAAAGTTTCATTAATAATTATTTATAGAAGTCTGGAAAAATAAATAAAATATATAATTTTTCGAAAGTGTACAGTAAAAATGCAATTCTGACTCATTCAAGCTGGTCTTTGATGCTGAGAGAAGAGCTTATGGAGGCCCTGGCTTGTGGTCGGCGAATGGGGAGACCGGATAAACATTCGTACACCTCATGAGACCGCTCTTTTGAGGTGGTGGCGATACTCACGTTGTGCGTGACCCTGTGTCATCCGCTGATGACCTCGACGTCGCAGGTGAC
>UXSR01005505.1:0-21163 GCA_900604375.1 Mesocestoides corti
TAGACCATGTTTGTTGACTGCTCTGTTGGAAGAATGTAAACCACGTTGCCAGCATACCGACTGCTTTCTGTCATGCACGTAGTCCAATATCAGCTCAGGTTTTGGCTGCATGGTAAATGCCAGCAGCAGAAATACTTTGGTTGCCGATAACCAGGAAGTGCAACCACTAGACGTGAAAACGGCGATTTCAAGGGCCAGGATGTGCCCAGACTTCAAGGGGCAAATCTGCCCAGAGTGGCGTAAATGTTGCACAAACATGTCCTCATTTTATGGTTGCATTAGCTGTTGCGTCCTGTTCGTCAGTTATGTGGTTAAAAGTCAGAAATGTAGGTGTTTTATTCGAAGCCGGTGTGCAATGGCAATGGTGCCTTATTGCACGTACTGATGAAAGTGGCGTAATTAAGTGAGTAATGCGTCTGCTCGACTGCTTGATACAAGCAGGAGAAGTAAAAGTTTCCACGCTCTCCATGAAGAGACGCAGATTTATCTTTTTCTGATCTGGTTTCCATGCATGAGCCAAATTTTGTTTGGGAATTTTTTTATTAGTGCAAAGAATGGTTCACGCAGCAATGTAGGCGTCCACTTGACCGGTCGTGCCGGGCAGCGTCGCCTAATTGGTAATTATCCAATCACTAATCGTACCTCGATTAACCCATAAAACAGGCACACGTGATGCTTCAGTCAAATATGAGGTGTTACTACGGCAGTTAAAAAGCCATTTGCGAGAGGGCAGCTTTGGAGTCGCTGTCGTCAGCCCAGTCGCCCATTTAATGACTAACCAGCAAACGGTCGCGCTTTACCACTTGAAGGTGACTACTTCACCCCGCTGTCTCCTAGTAACCTCGGTTTCACTTTGGTGCGTTTATGCTAGTGGCCATTACAAAGGATTTGACATTGGGAAAGTTCAAATTCCATGAAGCCACCCAGTTGCGAAGTGCATCTTGTTGTTCATGCGCAAGCGCGCGCGCGCGCGCACCCACACACACGCGCACACGTAGAGAGAGGGAGAGAGAGAGGGAAAACAGCCATGGGTAGATGCGCGTGTGGGTGTTTTCGGCGAGCGCGAATTTCAGTGGTTGACGAGTAACCTGTTTCTTCCCTAGTTGTAAACACTATTTCTGCTCGGCCTGCGCTCTGAAACGCCTTAAAAAGACGACGAGGTGTTATGCCTGCACAGAGGACACCAAGGGGGTCTTCAAGATGGCCAGGGACCTTCATTCGAGGATCGCTGCTATCAAAGCCAGAGGAAAGGAGCGAACACAGGCCGGGGACGATGAGGAAGATGAGTGGAAGGGTGAGCATTCGGAGCAGCATCGCCATGGGGACGAATGCACTCACAGGCATGCGGTTGGAGACTCTCACAGTGAACATTACATCAGTTCGTCTGACCTCGAGGAAGAGTGCGATGGTGATGGGAGGGACCCGAAAGCACCTGCTTTCTCAACTCTCACACGCATTGAGGGGGCTAAACCAGAAGCTGTGGAGGATTGCGACACAAGCGAAGAGGAGTCCGACTGACTTGTACATATCCGCCTCAAATCTTCGTGTCATGTTTGCAATGAATAAACACGTCTTTTGTGAACCACCGTGTTATTATTTGCTGTAGTTTTTATGATGTCACTGAGTAGTCTCTACTTGTGTTCTACGCCTGAGGTTTGTAGTTTTAGAAGTGCTTTGCCTGCCAATTCGGTCCAACTCTGGGCCCGGTGGTGAAGCTCACATGGGATAAGGTCAATAATTCCGTCTGGCGGATTAGGGTGCTTTTTAGTCGTAAATTGCATCAACTCCCTGGGCAGCGTACAGCCTTAAACAGGCAACGATGGGGCGGGACTCGGTGTCACCACACTCGCCGTTTAGGTTGTAGAGGATTGTTTTGTGGGTGGCGATTTACAAACAGTTCCGTGGGTAGTGTGGATGGTATCAGTCGAAGGCTGTGTCTTCCTGGATGAGTTTTGTTGAATCAGCGTCAGCTGGCATCACATCAAACGGGTCCCTGTCTGTAAATAAGGTTCCCATACAAGCGCTTAATTCAGTGCGCGAGGTTTGCAACAGGCGTAGTTTCTCAAATCTGTGTTAAAATTTTCAAATGAGAGTGCGCAAATAGATTTTTCTCTTTCCAAACAGCTGAATGCATTCTTCTATGCGCGTAGGAGAATTTTTACCACCTGCTTGGCTGTGAGCCAACTGATGACACCGCTACCCTGAAGGCGGCTCTGCGTACCAAACAACTGCAATGTCATCCCGACAAGTGCGCCTCCCTCCCGCCGGACCAACAGTCGTTTCGCAGGAGCCTCTTCGATGCTCTATCACGCGCTTGGCAAGCCTTGGGTGACACTGAATGTCGGAAACGCTACGACGCCATTCTGCGCCAGGCGCAGTTGCAGGAATCGGCTGGTCCCAGTTGCCCAGTACAGTGTGAAATTCCTTGGAGTGCTTTTTTGGAAGATGACGACCCCAAAATTGACCCTTCAGAGATCTACGCGGTATCGTGTCGATGTGGAGGCGAATTCATCATTGAAGGAATCGCTGCACTTGCTCGAAAACCTTACGCCTACTGCTTTCAGTGCTCTCTTGTTGCCAAAATTTCATATCCTGTAGATAATTAAATAGCTAGGTGAAAGACTCCTGACTTGTGATGTATGTCTGTCTCACATGTAAATCCTCCAATATTGTCCATTTACCGAATATCTGATACGCGTTTTCGGCGGTTATTTTACGTCAGGTAATGTTTTTAAACCATAATGCTGAGCTGCTAACTACGTAGACAGGATGCACAGAACTTAAGTTTGGTATTTCGGCGCACTGCTTTTCGGAACCTTTATACTATTCGTAACGAAGGGACGCATGGGGGACTTCTTACTCCAAGCACTTAGCGCGTTAGTTGGCTTCAGAATCTTATAGTTTAAATCTGGTCACCGATCAATCCTCTGTATACTCGGTGAGATGCCTTGGCAGCACCCCATTTCCTTCTTACACCTATGCTTAGGAAAGTAGCTTGTCACCTACTCACGTAGCAATTCTTTTCACCAGGTTCCTTTAGCGTTGAATCAATGAGTGCTCGTGATATTTGTAATTTTTCGTCAGTAAAATACATTAAGCTTGTTTTCTTTTATAGATGGCTGGTAAAGACCTCAATTTGAAAGAACCAGATGATTCAGACAGAGGACCCTTTCAGGCATCTAAATCAGATTTTGATGCGACACGAAGGCGGAAAGCGCTCTGTTTGAAGAATGCTCTTACTATTGTGGAAAGGTTTGGAATGAATCCGATTACAGTTGAAATGGTCGGAATCGCGGTAGGTTCATCCCTCAATTTATCAAAGAAGCAATCAGATTCCTGCATTGCTGTGGTATACTAAGACTAAAAACATAGCTTTCTTCAATGTATGTGTCAGGATAAATTCTTATTCGTCTACTTGCAGGTTCGACTGGTGATGTGATAAGGTTCGTCGCTTACTTCTATAGAACTGTGTTCACGACTTTTGGTTTAAAATTTCTATCGCATTGTGTCTCTGTCCTACGAATCACGAAATTGCTTCAAGTCCCAGAAGTCATTGTCTGAATTTAGCTTGTTTTTTTACGAGCCTATTTGTTATACCGAACCGTATGATCTCTCTTCCGTGGTGGTGTATAGGAATTAAGGACCACCATCGCCGGACGCTTCGTTGATGGACCTAGCCGTCAATCTCAAATAAAAAAATCATTTAGCTTATGCTTTTTCATTAAAACGGCTTTTGGAGTTGGAGTGGAAATAGATCATTTCTTTTTTTAAGTTTATTTAAAGCTGTTGTACCAATAGCACAAACTTGAAAGTTATAAGATTTCCATCAACTCTCCAGTTGCCCTGGCTTGAACGTGAGCAGTACGATGATATTCCCGTGGAGCGTGTGGGCTACGGCAATTGCGGTTATCTTCTCTGTGTAAAGCCAATCGGGACAACGCGAATCCAGCAGCAGTACCGAATTTCTTCGTCTAGACGATGTGTCTATGAAGTTGGCGACAGAAAGGTTGGTGGTAGGCAAAAAATTTTAATCTCATGTGAAGTCGCAAGTGCAGGACTTTATATTCCTTGGCATTACCCTCACCCTACGGGGTTGGTATTTTTTATATTGAGTAATCTAATGTGTGCCTAGGCTTTCCATTGGTATATAGCACACAAAAGTTAATGACTAGTATGTGCCCAGTTTCGAGGCCTTTGAAGTATGTGGACAAATGAGCTCGCTAACGACATTGGTCGGCTTGGAAGGAGACGCATTGCCTATCCAAAAGAGTTGTTACGATACTTGTTTTTTTGCGGTGGCTTGTTTAGAGCTGGTCAGAAGTACTGTGTTCAGGTGCTCTAAGTCTCTTCCGGCAATTATCTCATAACAATCTATGTTGTTTCCAATTGCTGTTGTTAATAAACAGACTACGCGTTCTGCTACCACAATGCACCCCTCTTAAGTAAAACACTCCATCCATAGCCATATTTAGTTTCTCAGGGGCACGTCTTTCCTGGATTTTAATATCCGAAGAAGTCTTACGTTTCAAGCATCGCCAATCGTTCGCAAATGTCGCATGTGCCACCTTTTAATCGCAACTCGTTTAAGGAGAACTTGCTGCAAGATACCCCTATGACTCCTACTTCAAATTCTCCATTGCAATGATTGTTGTTTGACCTCGAATACGCATAATTTTCCCCAGCCATCGTCCTACACTCTGGCGGTGACCGATAACGATTTGACGACTGTGCACCGACATGTTAGTGGCAGATACGATGCATTAGTTAGTCCATTCAAGACGTTACTTTAAATAAACGTGTTTTTGTAACAATGCCCCTGTGTTGTCTGCTCTGAAAACTACCCACGTGGTTTTCATTTATTTGTGCAAAAGTCATGACTGAAGCCCTGATTTTCGAAGCCAGTGTTTGGATTTGTTTAAATTGCATCGGAAGTCGACACTTCGAAATCGTTACTCATTACATGCAGTTCCATGAAATATGAAATGTATCAGCAAATTTATCGTTTAATTTACATTTTCCATGATGAAATTCGCAGTACTTCTGCTCTGACTGGTGCTATCGTGCATCCTGCTACTTGAGACGCCAAATTCCCTCAGAACCGGCCTGGTGCCGACCTCTCCCTACCGGTCCGATGATTGGCCTCAAATTCCTCCCTGAGAATGCGCCTGGTCGGCCAGGAAAAACCATCTTAGATGCGTTGCGCCATCTAAGACTCAATGCTGACATTGAAAATGAGGGTGACAAGAAAGACTCCTCATCTGATGAACAAGGATCAGAACAAGGTGATGAGGAAAGCTGCGCCTCAGAACCAGACAATGAGGAAACGGTAGAGACGGGGCCCCAACCGTGGAATGAAGTAATTCCTCGAATAGGATCAACCAAAGTTATAGAGCGGAAGGTGAGCGCTGAGTTCAATACAACCTCAACTGCTGGAGTCGATATCGGGAGCTACACAGCAGTGAAGAATACCAACAATTTGGCAGACTGTGTTTTGGCTCGTCTTCAGGAATGGATGACAAAAAGGGCAGTAGAGGCTTTGTTCAGCAACGAACCCTATGCCTCAAACGATCCCCCTATTCATACACCGTCGTGTGAGGTGAAATGCGATGATATGATTCCTCCGGCGGAGCAGGTAACTGATTCAAGCGCAGATATTTTAGCAGATAGCTAGGCCTGTTCTTTTCCTAAAGAAAAGCTACCCGAAGATGGTTGAGTCAATGAGCAAGACACCCATCTTGACCACTCTTGTACTCATTTAGTAGTTCGTGTAGTCTCAGATAATTAGGACCAAATTAAAAATATTTCGAAATGGAGATACGTGAGTACACCATTAAGTGTATAAAATAAATTATTTGAACATTAACAAAGCATTTGGAGGCCTTACACACTCATTCAAGTTGGTGGGTCTTCCAGTGTCCACTGCCTTTCGGTTACATCCTGAGTTATCTAGCGACTTTCCTGTTGCCAAAATTCTACTGATCAAAGTTTAAAACGCCAGTAAACCTAATATCTAATCTGTCGAAGTGTCAACCTCTCCCATTGCAAACTAAAATACTCATTTCGGTTCTATATTTTCCTTATAGCCAATTACTACTATAATGCCTCTGGTAGATTCAGTATCCCAAAAAAGCTACCGTCTTCGTCTACTAATGGAATCTCTTTTGCCAAGGTAATTGCTATTAAGTTTGGAAATAGTAATCAGTTGCGACATTCGAAAACGCCAAAATTGAGTTTTCACACATACATTGAACCATTACCGTGATTTGTTTACCTGGTTTAGTTTGAAGAAGATATTGTTTCGTTTGGAGGTCTCGTTTACGGCAGTCTATAGTAAGCTACAGAATGCAATGGCCGAGTTTAACCTTTCCAACAAAAACCTACACCTCCGACCAAAGGAAGCTAACTTAGTGTGCCTGTGTTTGCTTCATCTTCTCCTTCGAGGTGACAGTCACACCTGGCGCCAAGGTCGGCTTCTAGAGATGATCGGTGATTTCGACGATCTTAATGATCAAGCACAAGAGTTCCTCTCTCAGGTCAGAGAAATAGCAGACAAGCTTCAAGAAGACAGTCTGGATTCACCTTCATGAATGCTTTTGTACCACATAAAATTAGATTTGAAAAATATGCCCTCTATTAAGGCAGAGAGAGCGTGATAAAATGAAAACTGCAAATAATTTCTTTCGCTTATTCTTGTTGAACGTAGTTCTGGGTTCTCATCCATTGAAAATCATACATATAGCTTACCGTACTTACAACTCAAACTCAAGTGTTATCGCGTTCCTGTATAAAAAGACGTCTAAAGTGCGAATAACATTGGTTTCAATCTGAAACAACGGTCAATGTGGTCGCTTCCGTCAAATTCACCTGCATGTTGGTATTTTTGACAGACTGGGGAGTGTAATTCGATCATAGTAATTCGGCATATCATAAAAAAGCATCTTTATGTTGAGCAGAGGTGTCAGAGGGCAAAATACGGACGTCTGAAAAGGTCCTCGAGAAATGGGTGACAACCGCCTATAATTCGTATGGAAGGTTAAATGCTGCGCTGATGTGATTGTATAAAAAACAAGAGTGAAGGATTTCTAAGAAGGTCTTTGAGCAAACCAAACTGCTAGTCCGGATAAAGCAGTTAGAAAACACTTAGAAATTCATTTAAGTGTGACCTGAAAATCGATCACTATCACCGTTAAGGCACTCATCAACGCTGTTAAACGGTCCCCGGGATTAAGAGAATAGCATTTTAGAAAGCAATGAAACAACTCGTACCTCAGGCTGCTTGTGTGACACCTCTATATTATAAAATACTTCTGAGCAAAGTCACTTTAACAACGCCTTTACAAGCACTACGTATCAATACATCGACTTCCCAGAGGTCTCTGGGCGGCGACGAGGCGTGCAAGAATGTTTGATAGAACTGTTAATTCATTGTGAGTCCCCTTCGTCAGTACCGCAAAACAGGTCTGACCAGAAAGTTGGGGTAAGCGCTCTAGAATGTGATGAGAACTCTTCAGAACATCAATTACTCTATCAGGGCCGCGGATCTGGTTTGCGCTCAACAAAATATGATAAGGAAACGCGAGGACGAACGCGGTAAGGAGAGCAGTCGCGCGGATTTTGGCGTCTGTTACAAGAGGTAGGGCACAGGCTGGGTGGCGACAGGAGGCACTGCCAGAACTTTGAACTGACGTGATGGCACGGTAGGTGAGAGGACCGCCGCTATCGGAAGTAAGCCACTCGTACGACCGGTGAGGAAGGCGCTCTAAAGCGAGTCTCGCCCGCCGTCCTGTTGCTGAGGAGACCAACTCGAAGATTACCTTCAAGGCAAAATTTGCAGCTTTGTTCAGATGAGATCAAAGGTCCCTGAACTTAGTTTTATGCTAATTAGGTTGCGAACGAATTCGGATGTGGGAACGTGAATCGCTGTTTCGTATGCAATTGAAAAGAAAGGTTTTTTACCATGATAAAAAAGGAAATACTGGGATTGCTTCTGCCTTTTATATGCCACGATTTGACGTCCTGAGAAGTGTCCTATTTAGTTCTCATTATCGTAATGGGTAGGGACCTGGCACTACGACCCATGTTAGTAATAAGTCAAGTTTCTGCACGGGTACAAGCCGCAGTAGTACATGACATAACTTATTCACAGAGTTTGACTTGCAGCTACAAGCAAGCAGGTTTAACGTTACGCATTGTTATAAGCATAAGGATTTCGAGAGAAGATACCTATCAGTTTTATGGGAGAGGCTAGTAGAAATATGAAGACAGTCAGTGAGCCTTAATCTAAGACAGAGTCCGTCCATTTACGGACCACTAAGAACAGAATTACGGCGTTCATATACGTGAAAATTGGTTAGGGTAATAAACGTGCTTCATGTAAATTTTACGGTTGTTTTCATCAGTTCCATTACCCAAAGTTGACAATTGTGGAGTGGGCCCTAATTAACGTGTGCGGTCTGCAGTAGAAGTTAAGAAAATCGATGCCAGTCAAAATTTCTGGTCCTTATTGATGCAAAATCAATACTGTCGAATAGTAGCTGCACCTGGGTAGCAGTTTCGAGAGTAGGAGAGGCGTCAGCAGTGCCATCGGTCCAAAGAGGTTGACAGCTGAAAAAAAAACCCGAGGGTCTGTGTTTGATCAAAAGTCCCAGGAAACGATCCAAAAGGGTGTCCACCAAGCAGGGGCATTCACAACGGTGGCCGGAAAGACGCTGGGATGATGGGTCGGAGGGGATAGGGGAGCAATTCGCAGGGCCGGCTGCTGAATGTTGCTGATGCAAGAGGCAACAACAAGACTTTCCGAGACTGCTGAGAAGAGTTGAGCTGAGATAAGCAGACCACTCGTCAGCCACAAGTCTAAGTCGGCCACCCGCACTTCCTGGATCGACCAGGGAAGCGGGAGACGAGAATGCCTGGGGTAGAGTAATGCATGCGTGAAAACTATGCATGGTTTAGAATTCTATTCACTACGACTTTGACGCTCCTGCAAGTTAATATTACTGATACAACACAATCATAAATTCTGAAGACACAATTTGGAAAGAGTTTCTAATTCTTAGGTACGACCTCAACTGGTTTAGAACCGATAGCAAACCATTACTATTAGCATCACTTTTTTTTAAAAAATGAGTAGATTATTTCGATCACCATCTGAATTAATCCATGGCGCTAGCTTTGATGATAAAGTGTCCAGTAACAGTATTCTCACAAGGTTATCAATATTTGAAACAACGCTTACAAAGCGAATTTATCTAACCACAGAAAACACACTACAAGTGGCACTCTACAAGTTAGGCTGAAATGGGGTGACTTCCTGATTTGGCAGCTAAGGGCATGATGACACAACCTCGTGGGAAGTCATTGGTTCACTTTTATTATTGCCAAGCTGTCAACTATAGAACAGCATAAGTGTCCCTGACTCGCGTGCAATACAGGCAGAGGTACCACTAACTGGTTGTTGCGAGTTCTGGCTGTAAGTTGAAACTGCTCGATACAAGCAAACACAAAGCGACCATGGTGTAAACAAACGTTGTACCCCGAAATTTACGAATATAAGGCCTCTCTTGTGCACAGAAGATGGGAGATGCGGGAATGTAAATATCAAGAAAACGACTTGAATTTAGTTGACTAGCTAAGTTGACTGAAATGACGTCGACAGCTAGAACAGTGAACTTTTTTTAACCATTCTGTGCACTAGTTTGAAATCAAGACAAACCATGTAGAAATAGCAGTCCAATGATCGTGGTTTGAATCTCCCATCGGGTTACGCCTCGTTATTACATATCCAGGTGACAGCCATAATCAGAATCCGCGTAGAAATATAGCAAACCATCGGCAACAATGTGAAGGGAATCCTAACACCATTGAGGATATAGAGAACAAATGAACGTCAACACAGGTAGTTTCCCGTATTTTCAAAGTTCACCAGTTCAAGCACCTCGCGATAAATAAGGTATTAGTGGAAGCAATGTGGAAGTACACAAAGGAACTCGTCATAAGACCGGTCTTGTTTCAATCGAATCTCCATAACTCCTAAAAGACTGCAGCGAATAGTGTGAATAAAGGTAACATGTCGGATTTTTAAAGGTCCATAGTGACTTGAGTTGAATCGCATAAGACATGACCAAGGAAAAAAGTAGCAACACAACAAAATTTGCCAAGGTACATTTTCTGAGATTTAATTCATTTCTTTAAACATTGATAAGAAGTTCTCCCACTTGATACTTTTTTTCGTAAATGAGGGTTGAATTTTTTTCGTTAGGAAATTTATTTAGTCGGGTCTCTGTAATTCTAATTGTCATCCATCACTTTCTAACCACAACGTAGTTTAAAAGCCCATTGGGTCATGGCGTTTTGTTAAAGTAATGAGTTTGTAACCGCCACTAGTACTCACTTGATAGGCGGCGTCTGCGAGGCAAAAAAGATTAAGTCTATTCAGAAGACGATCAACTTCGGGAGAGAAATCTGCCAAAACAGGCGAGTTCGCCACGAATTCTTCGGCAGGTCGATGTCGTCCTTCTTCAACAGGAAATCCGGTTCTTGCGTTAAACGCCTTTGTAATAAGCATATAGCCCCTCGGACGCCCACTCATCACATCTAATGAGCGCATCCCAGTGTATATTGCAGTCACAGGGGCCCAATGAGGTGGATACTTGAATGCTGCGGTTTCTAGCATTAGGAGGAGGTCGCGCTTTGGATGATAGCCTCCCACGAGGGCGAAGTGACCACTACCGGTCTGCTTCAGGGCTTTGCGGTCGTAGCACACCACCAAAATGGTGCCCGATGCGGTAAGGGACTGGGAGCAAATGCTGAGCAGACGTGAACGAAAGGCGTCTACCGTCTCATCGGGCGTGCTTGGTTGGTGCAGGTCGATCTATGATGCGATACAAGAGCAGAAGGCAACTACGACGATCATGCATGACACGGCTGAATCAGTGCCTACCGTAACTGCACGTTCAATGCAAGTAAAACCTACCCAATTACAAACTAGCTGTGTAACATTGATAAAATTAAACTCTTCATGAAATGGCGGAGTGACGAAATAAGCGCATTTCAGGTGTCTAATACAAAAAATTTTGATGACAGGATTCTTTACGAACTGGTATTTGGTTTATACAGTCACAACAGTACTTGTACGTGGGAGGTGGGCTGCATTAACGATAAGTAGCACTTTAGCATAACTCTACGGATACTATCCGCTTGACGTCTTTGTCGCTGTACGACGTGTTTACCAACATCAACCGGCTATGAACTGAGCAGACAATTTATACTAAACACTAAATTTTCCTGCCAATTATTTGCGAAATGTATCAAAATTCTAAAATCAGTTTAAACCAAACTACTTACAGAAAAAAGCCTTACAAACAGGCTAGCTTCACGAACAGGTTATAAGCATGTGGCCAAACAAACAGAGGCTTTGCCTATTTGTAAAATGTGTAGACAATGTTTGTGCTGTCATATTACAGGAACTTGCGCTAGTAGTATTTAGGTATCGGAGCGTAAATAGACAGAAACCTCGCAGTATCAACGTTGGGGATCCACCATAACCTAAGACGACTCATCGCGGATTAGGATTTCGTCATTATTTACGCAATTCCCCCATTCCAGGCCACCTCAGTGAGTGAGTCACTCACGGCACCCTACTGACGGTTTCATGTGTTAAATCGTCTTAATCCATCAGGTTAAGGTCACTCTTAACTTACATGTGCTAACATTCTGACTGATCACTCGGCTTTTGGCTGAGACATTAAAAGCTTTGTACGAACTCATGCCTTGTCCCACATCAGCATGGGAAGATGGGGACTAGCGTCAGACAAGTGATCTGAGTGTGTGGCTTGGCTTATGGATAAAACGTAACAATTGGACACTGAATCGGTGCATTTAGCAACGGGACTCCTCATAACCCTCTTCGTTAACGCACCATAGACACTGACTACTCGTTGCTCCCGCACACGTTTACTCGAATTCTCAAAAATGCCAAAAACTACGAGATACAACGTGCTGTACCAAAAGGTTGATACCTATGTATTTATACACAATGTCGCATATTACGATGATAGTGATGTAGCTGCAAGCATTTTCTAACGGGTTAAGCTACAACCACGTAAAGTACAAAAACCCTTTTTCGTAGTTGAGTCGCAGTTGTTACGCGGGTTTACTTTTCAGAAATTGGTCCAAACCAGGTCTTAGAACAAGGCGCGTGGAAGGTCATCTAGATTACTCACGTTTAGTCCATTACACTTGGCGATGCACTGAAACTGATCGATGGTTATGCCATGGGTGAGAAGATTTTCAGAAGAAAGACAGCAGGTGAGCATGTCCTCGTGATACCAACGCCAAGGCGCCTTCCAAACTCGTCCAGGGTCCATCTCAAAAGAATTTAGCACCATCACCATGGCTGAAAGACCGCAATACGAGGGTTGAACCTAAACGAGATGTTGGGCCTGTATGCATCAACCAAAATTGTGATAGCTCGATAGTGGCCATGTCACGACGGCTTGAGAGAAACTACGATTCAAGCCTTAAACAGAAACTGTGTTACCGAATACAAGAGTGGAGTTGTTACGGTCACGACGCGATACCAGCGCGTCGGTCACAGGTTAAATCAACGTAGTCCACACATAGCCCATGGTTGCGCAATCAGGACTCATCAAAAATGCTTAAAAAAAGCTAGATTGGAAGGCTGCTTTAAAAGTGTCCCCATGAAAGTGAGGGGCCACGGATCATGAAATTTAGCCCACAAACAAGTTGACAAGCCACGAAAATAGTAGTTTGGACTTCCACAGAGCACACTCAAATATGTTATAAAAAATTCGTTTTAATGTGCACATCTCAAAGCATTTAGTAATCTTTCCACCTCCGGCCCATTTGGTGAGCATAAGAACATGAAATGCATTTTCCGGAAACGAACAAACCAAGATACCGCAAAACAATTCGAATGTGTATCACTAATCGAGCCAACTCGAACACTGAAATACGAAGCAAATAAAAAGTACTGACATTCTACAAGCGTACCAAAGTGCAAGTATGGTAGTGTATCAAATAACAAATATGCGTCCAAGATAGTGAGAAAAAGCATGGCAAAACTATGTACCCGCGTCACCCATTGGAGACTCAACTACAAGCTCTTACCCACCCAAGAAAAAATCCACAGTGCTGCACGTGGCCTCAAAGAAAATTTTTAGTTTGCATGGATATATCCATACAATCAAAATTATCAGTCCTGTGTTAGGTAAAAATATTTAAACACATCAACACTACTGACAATTTGTATCGAGTCAAGGCTTTTAAAAAGAACACGTCGCGAAGAAGTGAGCTAAAGAGATTGCTCAGTGGGTCCGGCAAATGTATGTGCGCAGCAAAGAATTTTCACTGGTTTGTTAATGATTCGCCTACAGGGAATGATTATGAAAAAATACGCTACCAATTATTATCACACAATGTTGTTGATAGATTTTAGTCGAAGTTATGTTGTTCGGTCAAGTTATTGTTTATCTGGAAGACTAATGAGGTAGCATTCCGAAAAACATGGTATCTACAAGTGGCCTTACTACCTGGAGGCACCAAGAGACCGCTTGAAACGGCGATGACTGTAAATCACAAAATCTGCAAGACGAGTCCGTTCCTGTGGTTGCTAGTGCAAATTTAGTGTACACAAAAGGTATGCATTCCGGAATCGATAACTTTCCAGAGGTCAGAAATAAATTTTCCAATTTACCTCCATAGGACGCATTTCCATACCAAAATGAAAGTGTTTTTCCAGTTTTATTCTTATTCACAACCACATACCGTTGGTCACTCGTCTTTACCTAGACTGGAATCCAGGGCTAAAAGTGTGGCCAAATATACAATCTTCTCTGACAATGGCTCACAATTCCCCTCATTTCTAAAGGCAACACCCCTTCATGCATATTTTGTTCCTTTACCACCATCCACAGCCAGATGAACAGGCTAGACGTTTCGTCGACGCCTTGAAGATGACTTTGCTAAATCTCAAGGGAAGAGGGCCGCATAACACCAAATTAGGCTCTTCCATTTCACCAATCACTCTTCGAGGAACTCGTAAGTGGCAAGTAGAAGACAACACGTTCCATTTCACCAGCGCAATCCGTGCACCTGAAGAATCCACGAGAGGAACCTAGTACTCAGTCTGACGTAAGAACTCCAAATTACAATTGGGACTACCGACCAGGATGTGAGCCATGGATCTAAGGAAAGATCGCACGTGGACACGAAACGATCATCTTTGATACGAAGGTGGATCACTACACATGAGATAGGTAAACCAACTTCGTCGAAGACCGCGCATAAGGACACCGATTCGCCAGATAGATATTCCGTTAGACTTGCTGACATATTCCAACTGCCGACAGTCACACCAGAACAGCCGGAAACTAATCAAAGACCCATTGACCGATAAATACCTCCAAGACAAAGTAGTAGACGTCGGAAATGGACATTACTCCGGATAGACCCAAAGAAGCGCTACTAATTGTTAAAAGGGGATCCATTGCCTTAGCTACATCAAACCATCGTAAAGTCCCAATCTACCTCACAGTGACACCTCTAATACGTGCTCATCCCTCCTCTTAATCCACCAAGTCAAGGTCACCCAAAGCATGCATACGCCAGTCATTCTAAAGTTGAGCTCGACCTATGATTGCGACATTAAAGCTTATGCAAGGGATCTGGTCTCAGTCCTGCACTGTAATATGAAGTTTGCGTATTGGTTGAAGACACATTTCCATACCCCAAAATCACCCTGTATCCCCAGGTGTCCTGTTTTTCGAAACCACATACCATCCCAAATTTGCGTCTGGATGGTAGTTGCTCGCCTTATACCCAGGCTGGAATCCCAGGCCAAACGAGTTGCCAAATATACACACCTCAATTATATGCGTTCCTCCCACTATCTTCGATTAGGTCCGCATTTTCAGTCGTGTCTATGTGTCATTAGCCAACGGCTTAGGCAGAGTGTTCAACCACGATAAACTAAAAACAGGCAATGTTCAAGAGGTAATGATGAAATTCACAGTTATTCATGAAATGATGGATGCAAAACCTGAATCTTGGCTTAATAAAATTTGGAAATGGTAGAAAAACGCGATTCGGGTCATTTATAGCAGACTCACTTGAGTCCGAAGTTGAGGCACAAGGTCGAAAAAGGCCTCCATGAAGCCCATTTCCAGAGCCTCCTTGAACAACTGGCGCCCTTCAGCGGTCGCAAAAGCTATACATGAGGCTGGAAGGGGACGCCGGTAGAATTGGCGCGGTTCTTGTGGTGAGGAAACAAGACTAGGATCCTTGACCGGACCTCCTGAAGTAGGTTTAGATGAGGTATATTGGCTAAGAAGTAGGAGAGGATTGAAGACAACCTGACAACCAAAAAACTGTCGAGTGAGACAAGGGGACAGGGACGCCAGGCGTCTGTGGCGCATTTTAATTTCAGTGATTGTCCTAAAAACAGTGAACAATAAACTATCGTTAAAGCCATTGAGATAATAAACAAAAATGTGAAACTTTTCTTTCAAGTAGACTCGCAAAGTTGGCAAATAGGCGGCATAGAACTTGGAACATTCATTTAACAAGTATTATGTGGCAAACCGTCTTAAAATATATTAACCATCATTCCGTTAAAAGGTTTATCTGAAGTACAAACTACCCAATCAACAACCGTCACTATAGCATCAAGCAAAATTGACACTCGAATCCAAACCCCAAATACATCTATCAATTGAGATTACACTGAAACAAATGACGATGACATTTTTTTATTGGTTAATTCATAAAGTATTCCATGGAATAATTACGTGGTGCAATTTTAAGGGAGTCTGCGATCGAGATTGTTTTTACACAGCACTTTTCGATATGTCAATATGACGTGCAGAAATTGACACTAGACCGATACTCTACTACAAATACGTATTTTTTCGTAGATAGCTGAATACCGAGATTGACCGGAGCAAATTTCGGCGGTTCTTGACATCCACAATGCACTCAGGAATTCAACCAACAGCCGGGCCTCAGCAAATGCGATCAGCTAGGTCTCGGGCATTACAGCTCATTTACCCGGGCACGATTGATTAAATAAGCAACTTATGCGACCGCAAGTGCCTTAGAAATTTGGGTTTTGGATAACTGACCAGCGAGGGAGTGCCACTACAAGAGTGTATGAAGTCCTACCCAGAGCACACAGGAACTTTGCTTAATCCCACCAATCAATAATAATGTTACATGATATTGAGGTACTTGAGAAAACCGACCATTAGTAAAATTTGGTGTAGTGAATTCAACTCTTTCCCAAGAAATGGGTGTCATAGAAGAAGTGAACCAAATACAAGTTAGAATCTTAGTCCAAGGTTTTGCGGAGCCATTTTTGCGGCGTCGCTCATTAAGGGTGAGTAGGGGAAACGTGTTAACGCTGTCTCTCAGACACAACGTTTGCCGAGGACAAATTTTCTGCAAAACCTTTGTAGACACTCACGCCTAGCAGTAAACTGCCTCGGCCAAGAAATCCACTCGCCCGGACTGATAAATAGATGAGGTTTATAGGGAAAAAAGGAAAATTAATTAGCCCAAGACTGAGGTCACTAAAATAAGCCGTAATCTTACAATGGGAGCCACAAATACCTGCGGGCACATACCTGTACTACACATGAAACTTTGGCTGCGGCCAATACTGTGCTGATTTGTACAAATAAATACCCCAACACCTAATAGCCCAACTAACGCATGAATCAGAACCCGAGACGGAAATCCTAAATCTTACCGGATACGAATGGCATTGGAACGCGTCCATTTGAAGTATAAAAATGGTCAATGACGAGTATTTACTATTTGCCATGATGATTCTGTGCATATAACAAGTAAGCTACCACCGTTAGCGACGCCAATGACGAACTGCTAGGTACAAAGGGCGATTTCCCCTACAAGCAGCTACGAAGCTGTCTTCAAGTACAGATTTTTGGTCGTTCCATTAAGACGGAGTCACAGATGAATCATTCACGACAGTTCCGTATGTAATCATATTAACGAAGCACACCATATTGAACACTTCACACGGAATTTATGCATTAACACCATGACCTTAAAGTGCAAACATCAATGCTCATAGTAGGCCTCGAGTAAGGCTAAAGACATCGGAAAGGTAGAGGCATGAATCCAAAGCCAAAACGACCCAGTGAGCAATGACTAAATAATCAGAAGCAGTATCGGGATGAACCACAGCGGTTACAGTAACGCTTTTAACATGATCGCGCACACGACAGCGGAGTAACAAGCACAAGAGAAGCACGACATTCCTTTGGCATTAGTATAAATACGCACACATAAAAATGGCTATTGATCATCCTTCCCTGTCATGCGAGGGTAGGCAAGCAGAGCAGAATCATTCTGGTCAAGTGAATTTGAGACAGCAAATACACTGGAGATTACACCGTATATGCATGTAAATACTGCCAGAAAAATAATTACTTGAGAAAAAAGTAGACAAACGGTGTGAATACTACCTCCTGTGATGAAAGTGAACGTGAAATAAAATAATTATTACCCTGAATAAATCAGCCCCATTTTGTAAAACATCTAAAAGAGCCACGTGTGTAATATTACGCAGACACAGATCGATCATAACTTGATAGGGAACATGCACTTCCGAAATAGTGAGTATGCAAATATTCGGAATAAGGGGCTCTTTGATGAGAGAAAAATTAACTACGAACACCAGACACAGGTAATACACAAACAGTACGACGCAATCACTCAAAGGGAGGTCCAACCGACAACCAGAGATTTATCAGACGTATACGAGTATTACTCGTTCCAAAGGTAACGACAATAATTATCATCCGCGTAAGGTAATTTTCTACACTAGCATGAAGCGATAGCAGACGGAACGAAAACGGGGGCGCAGATAGAGCCACAACAGGTTGACGCATACGACGTGAGACTACTTCAGTTGATTTCGACTTTATTATCTCGATACTATATGATTACGGAGCCAAATCGATAACAAAAGCATTGAGCTAAAAACCTGGAAGCAGCCTCTAAATAGGTTACCATTTGGCTCACGGCAGGACTTCTGTGCAAACACAGCAGCCAGATATTTCGGAATTTTTCCCATTTGCATAAAACACGTTGGAAACACAAGATGCTAATAACTAACTGAGGCAAGATAAAACACTGCGGTCTTTTTCTGGAGAAACTTTGCTACTCTGAAAAGGACACGACACAAAGCAAGCGTACGCACACTCGTTCCCACACGAAATAGATGACGAAAGAAGCCAGAATCCAGCTCAAAGACGGAGCTATATTCAGAAAGAAGCGAAGATAAACGAAAAACAGAGGCGAATGTTTCCCATTTTAAGATGAGGATGGAAAAGACAATCAACAGAGGACGTAGCAGCGATCTATGGCGGTGGTGGGAGTAAGGTGTGTCGGTTTTGTTTCTGTACACGTTGGTATGGTGATCAAGATTCAGCGGACAAAGAAGTACGTGTAGGTTATGTGGAATGAAGTTGAGGGATGGGAAAGGTACTTAACAACACCCCCCCTCCTTTTTGATGGGCGTCGACGCTCCCACGGTGACAGTTTGAGCCGCTGAACCCGACATGTTAGTTCCGGACTTCTTGATTTCAACGGCCATCTTAATAAAGGCTTCCTGAACGTTGGAGGCAGTCTTGGCACTGGTTTCCAAAAAGGGAATGCCCAAATTGTCAGCGTATTTCTATAATAAAAGAAGTAATATTACCATTTAGGTGGAACTTACGCCTCAGCCACAACACAATTGTCGTAAATGTTAATTACTGGGGAACCTGCCCGGTTTTAAGCGTAGGCGGAAATTATATATAGGTTAATGATGGTGGACAACAAATAAATGGACTTGAACAAGAGACATCTTCAGATTAAGCCGATTCCCAGGATAAACACTACATAAACATGACCATGCACAAACGCGTTATAAATGGACTCTTTGGCACCATACTACCAGATTAACCAATGGGGATAAGGCCTCTTAAAATAGGAAAGTCAACATAGAACAAAGCGACCAAGAAGACTCTATTAAAGACAACGCCGTAAGCATTTGAGAAAGTTATACATGAAAATGTTCTAACCCGCCCTTAGGTGGCTATTACAGTCTCATAGTGAGGAAAATAGCTTGTTTTAATTCCTAATAAGTTGAAGATCATGCAAAATTTTGTGGAACCGAAACCGAAGAAAAAATGCCTTGAGCATCGCTAGAACCAGCACTGACTTGAATTTTTACATTTATTTTAGCTCAAGCTCAACAGTTTTATTATTCATCAGGGAAACCCATAAAAAATAGATTTTGCGCGAAAATAGAAAGCGACTGATGCTGTTTTAATCACGGCGAACATCGAGATAACGAGGCAAAAACACTTCAACATAGTCAAGGCTTTCTGATGAGCATAGACTGCGAAAGGTAGCATTATCCGTATACTTTTAATGTCTGGTTAT
Organism: Mesocestoides corti; assembly: GCA_900604375.1. Taxonomy (NCBI): domain Eukaryota; kingdom Metazoa; phylum Platyhelminthes; class Cestoda; order Cyclophyllidea; family Mesocestoididae; genus Mesocestoides; species Mesocestoides corti. Next base: position 19,471 of record UXSR01005505.1, read on the forward strand.
ACAATAAACTAGAATTTACATTTACAACAAACAATGAGGTCAATAGGAGCTATTGTACTGTAATGACTGAGTATTTACATCATTCGACACAGGATCATGAGTTTTTAGCTGTAAGACAATCACCACTGTGTTGGGAATGAAAAATCACGATATTGGTAAAATCATTCTATGTTTAACTACTTGAATAGATCAAAAACAAATTGTATATATTTAGTTGTGCGCACTTGTGGCTTGAAAGCCATCATTACCACAAGAAACACTGCCACCTCTCAATGATCAACTAATATTTGTACTATTGTAACGGGCAAACAATCATCTTGTTAGCAAATACACGAAAATGTCAAAATAGCAGACCATTAAATGATGGACATCTTTCGCCGATTTGTCGAATAAGTGCCTTACTATCGTCGCAAGAACTCACGAAACGCAGTATTGTGCAACCTAATCACAGATGGCCCTGAAACCCAACGATTATTATCTGAAGGTGAATAAGGTCAGTGGAAAAGCCATTGCACATTGTCATAATAACCTAGAGACATGTCGACCGTTGGATTAAAATCCCAAGAAAAGCCGAGCTTTATAACAAGCGGTCGTTATACATGAATTAGATTTTCTGCTTACATGCTCATATACTACAGAAAATTACCACCATCCGATTTTACAATATACAACATAAGAGGGTTGCAATCGACATGGATCAAATCTAATAATTAAGAATTTAATTCGGCTTGATAAAGACAGAGGGAGCCAATCTATTACTTGTTTACCGTACTCCATAGAATATTTTAAATTAGCACGCCGACCACACCAATAAGTAGTGATGTTAAGTTTCAATCACCACAGTAATTTGAGCAGGTTTCTTTGAGATAACGGAGAGGTAGTGGATACTTCCATTATGTTTGTAGCTATAAGTAGTAGTTTGTTCACTAGCCATACTCCATGCCTACCATGAGGGGTTAAAATCAGACACTAATATAATTTGAGAACATCAGGAAAGCAAAAAAAGTGAATATGTGTGAATCAAAATTCTCAACAAAGGAAAAAGAAAACACACCTTCCCCTCCTCGTAAGGTACGGCCCGTTTAGATTCGAGGTCAGATTTGTTACCAACCAGAAGTCGGTTGACTGAGGGATTGGCGTAACGGTTAATTTCAGAGAGCCAGGTTTGCACATTTTGAAAAGAGATCTAACAAAAGAGTAAAAGGCTTACCATCAATAACAGAAGTTAGCACCCTTTATAAAAGCAAAAACGGACAAAAATATCGGCAAGCGACTCAAGAAGGGGGGATTACAACCTTGTTTCACTCCACTTTGAAATCAATAATCTATGATTTTATCGCCCAATTCTCTTAAACATATTTAGTGATTGAGTAGACTTAAATATAGACCAGCAGTTACAACATCCCTGCCATGGTGATTATTGGTAGCAATATAAACGAAGACAAAACGGTCAAATCAAGTGATTATGTTTTTTGTAAGAAAGGTTATGGCGCTGCAGCCTATGAAAAGGTATTCCAACCAGGTAACAAAGACCGAAAACCAAACTTAAAATAGAACGGAGCCCAATCAAACTGATATAACAAAAAACGCAGTTAGTAGCCATCCTGGGCTGAAATGGAATGAGTGTCATTAAAAAATGTCAAATGACAACGTTTGGTAAAAGGAAAGGGAGACCGCTAATAGCAACCCGCAA